>CANUEP010155320.1:0-127685 GCA_947857235.1 Jatropha podagrica | reverse complement strand
CACATTCCCTGCCTGGAACACCGCTGACCGCCGTGGCATGCTCTATTCCGGCAAGGGTGTTGGTCGGTTGTCATAATGCACCCTTCGTGATATTATCCGGCCGGCTTTTACCGGTGCTTAAATGACGCCTCCACTTTTATTTTTTTTTTCTGGGTTATTTTTTTTTTTTTTTTTTTTTTTTTTTTTTTTTTTTTTTTTTAAAGATTTTTGTTTCTTTTTAACTTTCCTTTTCTTTCTCTGTATTATGTGTTAAGGACAATCCATAATCAGAAAGAGAGGGAGAAAACAGAAACCCTAACAGAAGGGATGAAGAGGGGAGGAAGGTAGAAACTAAATATGGGGAAAGAAAATGGAAATATAATATTGATAGTTAGAGAAGTAGTTTATTGGTTAATTCTTGTTTTGATTTTCCCTCTATTTTATTAGGGGTCTATGTTTTAATACCCATCATTTGTTTCATTTATTTTTGTTTTTTTTTTTAAATAATTCATGGCTAATTTTTGCTGTTTAATTTGCTTTTACAATTCATCTTATTGTTTCCTAAATTCAAGGCCAAACAATGAAATTATAATGACAAAATGAATTATAAAAAAATTGAATTGTAATTTCAGTTTTATTATTTATCGAGGTTCGATCCCACTCTGATGATCGCATGATCAAATCCTAGAATTGATATTTTAAAAAAAATATTTAAATATAACTGCCTCCTGCCCTGAAAAGGATAATGGAGTCGATATTTTTTAAGAGAACTTTTAAATGTAATCGCTAGTGGCTCGAAATAAATTAGTCTTTCATCTAACCGTTAGATGGAAAGTGAGATGATACCTTTAGTAAAAAAAATAAAATTGATTTACTTTTCGATTTTATTATTTATTTTAATTTTTCATAATTATGTAAAATATGTTTTTCCATAATTATGAATCGCTATCTTTCATAACTCACACTTTCAAATTTGGTTTTAAAAATTAGTTTAATGGATATAAATGAAATCTTTCTTATTTTATAAATTCAAAATAAATGTTGAAGAATGTCATGTTGCACATTATTGTTATTTACCACTTTCTACCTAATGTTATATGTTGATATTGATATTGTTCATTAGAAAAAAAAAATCTTAAAAATATAAATTATAAGTTTGAAAAAAAAAAGTGAATTTCACATATATTGGTCATAAATTGCAGCTAAATAAATTAAATAGTACTTCAAAATTATATTTTTTCCAATAATGTCTAAAATAATATACTTTTCTAGAAAACTATATGCAACCTCAGTACCATATATAATGTCAAACAACATCTAAAGCAACTCTTGTCTTTTTTTCTATTGCATTCTATCTCATCATATCACATCCTATTCTGCGATATTTGAGAATTACTATCAATAACTCGATGTAGATAAGTTCGGTATTATTCTTTACTCCATGGTCGGCACTATTTACAACTAGTCAATTCGCCGGTCAACCATATGACAATGAATTCATTTTCGGGCCTTGTACGCACTGACCGTCCAGTAAAACAATCTAAAGCTATGCTATAAATAAATTAGAGTGTAAAATAATGTAATTTTCACCTCAAGAATTATAAAATTAGACCAATTATATAGAAAATGAGATGAAAATTATAATTTGATCCAATAGTTTGTTAATAAAATGTTGGATTTTCACATTTTTCAATAAAATTCTTCATAGATAGTTTGAATTGGTTGGTGGGTTTAGGTTTAGGGAATATATGAAGAGAAGAGAAATTCAAAAGAAAGTACATATGTCAAGTTTGGACTCGTACTTCTTAATTACTGGTACTATACATAAAGATTGCAGTACAAAACACAAATTTCATCCTCAATTCAGTACTGAAAGGAAGGGATTGGCTCTGGTTTCCGATTCTGGTTCAAGTATTTTCCAGAGTAAAAGCTCATTATTCTTGGGAAAAAGAAAATAACTAATATATTTGGTACAAGAAATTCGAGTCTCAGCCAAAAACTAATTAAAGATAATAAGAAAAGGGAAAAAAAGTAATCCGTCAATGGAACAAAAAAAAAAAAAAACTGTTTTATTGCCATAGTACTCCATTCAACAACAATTACTCATCGGAGGAAGATGATAGTCATTAGTAGGAAGTGGTGGAGGTTTCTTGAAAACCCGACTTCCAAAAATCAAGAACCCAAGACCATGCCCAGCCATAGCTACCAAGAAAACACCGCCATTAAAAGACATGATTGCCAACATGGCCATATTAGCCAAACCAATCCTTAAGGCATGCAAAAAAGTCTGTATTAAACCAGCTGCAAGATTGGAGGTTCCAGTTTTTATCAACTGGGAATGAGACACCCACTCCACAAGAAAACATATCAGAAACACAAAAACCAGAGATAAAATGTACATTCCAGTATTATTCTTTCCAGGCCAACCTGAAAAGAGAATTTCAGCACTTTTACCCCAATAGAATGTAGCATGCATCATCATCATCCTGTGATGGTGAGGCATCATCATCATCGTCATCCCTTCTCCTGTGGTGTTGTTCATGGCGGATGGTTCTATCGGGAGAAGGTGTTCTTTTTTTAAAGAAGAATACGAAGGAAAATAGAAAATATGTACTTTTGTTGCTTTGGCAATTAGGGTTTGGTTTTGATTCTGTTATATAGAGAAAGGTAGATGGTGAATTTGACAGTACAAATGAAAAAGAGAAGTACTTCTTGAAGTCAATTTAACCAGTACAAAACCAATTCATCAAATAATAAGAATTTTTATTTTGTTTTAAGCTTTGCAATTTAAAATTTATTTTTATTATATTTTACTTATTACAAATATTTAAAAAATTTTAAATTTAAATTTTATAAATCTCTTTATAATAAAAATAAATACTCCACTATTGAACTCTTTATAAAACAATGGAAAAAAAGCACTAAAGACAAAATAATTTCAAGATTTGATTTTTATATAACGTTGGTTGCCCGTTGATTATATTTATTATATATTAATTCTTTTTACTTGTTTAAACTTTTATTTATGTAATATTAAACCTATTTATTTATTGTAAATGAGATCTAAATTTTATATTGATTGATTAAGTAATAAAAAATTATTATTAAAAATAAATTTCTTGAGAATGCAACACACATTAAGAAATAAATTACATTAAAAATATATCAATTTAAAATTTCAAAAATTAGCTCATTCTTTAATTGCAAACCTGTGATTTGACATTGAAGCACGAAAAGAAAAAGACTAAATCCTATTTTTTTTATTAATTATACTGACTGAAGGACGAAAATACCGAAAACTGTTGGCAATTTGTGAGTTCTGTAACATTCATAATGTCTTATGATGAATCTATCTTAGCATTGTATTCAGCTGCATAACTTTTTTAAAATATCTAGTTTTAATTAAATTTCTAAAATGATTTATTATTTGCGTTACATGTATAACCATACATCTAATTTGAATTAAAGTAATTAAGAAGGAAATTTGAAATCTACCAGTAAAAGAAGCGGAAAACTCAAAATAGAAATAAGTATATGTAATTCTTTTGTTTATAATATAAAATAATCCAACCGATTTCGTAGGTTTGAATATTAATTTAATGAAATATGGTGAGTTAACGACCAATATATATGAAAAAAGAAAAAACAAGTCTTGCATTTATAAATAAAAAAATTAAAGAAATATAAATATAAATAGGTCAAATATAAATAAAAAAGATTTAAAAGTTCAAAAGTTAATTAACACGCGGAACAATGATTAGTAATTCTAACGAGCTTTAATGTGTGAAAGAATTCATTATTTAATTTTGTTTTATATGTGAAAAAACATGCCGAACATATATATATATATATATATATATTTATATTTGTATTTTATAATTTTATTAAATTAATTAATATCTTAATTAAAAAAAGATAAAATTTAAATTTGCATTTAAAAAATAATTTTAAAAGATTATATCCAATCGACTAATAACATATAATTTTTTAATTAGCTATGATTAGGATTATTAGAATTTTTAAAATTTCATTAAAATTATTATAGGCAATCTCATTATTCTCCTTTCATTCCCGTTTTTATTTATAATATAGATTAAGATTTATAAAAAAATTATAAACCTACTTTAAAATATACTAATAAATTAATTAATAAATATACTTTAAATTTCATGGCAAACTATTTCAACAATTGCAATTTTATTACCTTTATTATTTCGAATATGTTGAGCTTATACACTTATTTACAATTACACCTCAAAATCAAATTATGGCCCGATTAGAATATTTTAAATTTATTAATTATTGCAATTACATTTTAAAAGAAATTAAAATTAGAATATAAGAATGGTTCCTATAATTTAATTCAATAATAGTTATTATAACCTTATAAACATTCATATACAAAATCTTTTTGTTATTTTTTTAAAAAAAGAGTGATTAATTTATTTTTCTCAAGAAAAAGGGATCAATTTGTTAATTAGATAAAAGTTTAGGGATTTGGTAATAATTTATCCTCCGTATGTTCCGATAATCTCCGTATCTTTCTTCCTTCTCAGTTACTCTCCCGCCATAATGCAGCTAAAACCCTAGCAAAATATTCATTCGCCGGCCGACCTAAAACCCTCCGTTCCATTTCGGCTACCAACAAAATCCAAACAAGAACAATGGAAACTGATACAATAATGGATCCAATGGACATAAAAGTCACGGAGTTGTTGAAGGAAGTCCAGGTTGATTACTCACCTGCGTTCACCAAGCTAGTAGACGACACTGTTTCAGCTATCAAAGAATCGATCAACAAAATCCCTGAAGGCCTCGAGGTCCGTTTCTTTAGACTTCAATTTTCTATTCACTGAAAGATCGATTCTTTGTCCTGTTAAAAACATTTTTGGTTTCGGTTTTGTTGAAGCTTTAAACTTTTAGCTTGTTTAGTTTATTATTGAATAATTTGCCTTATTCGATTAAATTATTTATTTTTATGAAAATTGAGCAGGTTAAAGGTGATGAAGCATCAGGTTTTGTTAAGGATATTGGTGCAGATAAAGTGGAGTTCAAGTTTAAGAAGCCAAACTCTATTGAAATTGGAGGCAGTTATTCAATGCAATGCATCGCAAAGCCTGAGATTAATGTAGACCTCTTTCTTCAGTTGCCAAAGGTACTTGTTGAAGTATTATTTCTTTTCCTTTGTTCTGTATAAACTTATGACAGAGAGCAGTTGAAATGAATATAAATGTTGGAAATTTGGCATATTTAGAAGTTATATCTATAAATTAGAATTTATGATCCGTGTAGATGTGGGTACATGCTTGATTGATTGAGTCTCGATAAATTATTGGCTATAATTATATAGCTATGTGGTAAACAACTGAAAGATTTGGGCGGAAGGAGATGATGACTTTAACAACAGTAATTGCTGATGGAAGAGATTTAGAAAATGGTGCTTTGCCACTATTGTTCTATCTTTTGGATGAACGTAATAGGTTCTTTAAGAGTATAAGGCGTTAATTGTTCTAGGTGTATAGATTTGAGATGGTAGTTAAAAGAGTTTGGCGGTAGTTGGGCTGGGATTTGTATGGGATTTAATTCTCACTTTAAAAGCTGCTTGACCTAAGTTACAGAGACTTTCTAATCATGTAAACAATTGGGATAGTGCTTTTCTAACTTCAAATTTCAAATGTTCTCTTTCTTTATTTAACTCTATGACAGGAGTGCTTCCATGAGAAAGATTATTTAAATTATCGGTATCATGCCAAAAGGTGCCTTTACCTCTGCATGATCAAGAAGTATTTGAAGTTGTCTTCACCAATCCAGAAGGTTGAATGGTCTTCCTTTCAGAACGAGGCCCGAAAACCTGTATTGCTAGTGTATCCAGGTTCACTTTCTCTTCTCTCAAATTATTTCTGAGTAATGACTTCTTCTTATAGTATTGAATTTGTAATGTTTGTTTCAGTACCTTACTAATAATTGTTTTGTGGTGGGGCGGGGGTGATAGCCAAGAAGCTTGCTGAAGTTCCTGAGTTTTTTGTAAGGATAATTCCGATGGCAAGATTCCTATTTAATGTCGCAAAGTTGGACTTAAAGCGGAATAATATCCGTGCTTTAAATCAAGGTAGCATATTGTCTTCAGTTCAGGAGTGTCAATATTATTGAGATATATTAAAATTTCTTTATTAAATTGTTGTTCTATTTGAAATTTATTTAATTTGAAGGGAGTCTTCCTTTGTCTACACCAATATATAATAGCAGTATTTTGGAAGACATGTTTTTAGAGGATAATTCAGAATTTCTTAAGAAAATTTTTCTTGGATGGAAGGAAATGCGAGAGGCTTTGATTTTGATGAAGGTAGGCATTGCATAGCTTTCTCATTCTAAATATTGATATGACTAGGTTTTTTATTTCATATGGAGGTAAAATTTGTTTGCTTTCTCTTTGCTATAGGTTTGGGCTCGGCAGAGAAGTTCTATATATGCCCATGATTGCCTAAATGGGTTTGTAATAGCTGTCATTATGTCATATCTAGCAACTTATGAGAAGGTTAATCATTCTATGAGGCCGTTGCAAATATTTCGTGTTACAATGAAATTTATAGGTATGCCTAGTTTTTCTTTTTGCTGATGTGCATGCATAGCTGCTTCAATAGTGTTGGAGAATTGAAATGGTTTTTACATTCTTAAGTTCTAAAGTTATTTTTGAAAATTTAAGTAAACTATATGTTTTGCTTGAGTGCTATTCCTTATTTACAACTAACTTTCAGCACTTAAAGTGAAGGTAATTTTTTTCATTGCACCATCACATCCATCAACCATGCTGCTTTTTATTTTATTATTATTATTTTTTTTGACGATTAAGTTGTTAATGGTGCTGCAAGTGCTGCTTTTTAATGTAATGTTTATGAATACATGAATGAGCTTAGTGCAAGGAACTAGCTTAGATAAGACTTGTTCTTGCATTCGACAACCAAATTTTCATAATGGGTCCACTTCAAGTGAAATCTGGCTTATAAGTCTTTAGGAACTGGAAATGCTCATACAACAATACTACGCAACTGCAAGAATCATATTATTTTCGTTGTTTTGCAGCTAGTTCAAAATTATGGAGCCAAGGGCTTTACTTTCAGCAGCAAAATGAAGCCAAAATATCCAAGGAGGTCTGATGTTGTACGATATTTTTATTTATATGCTCTCCATGCCATTTGCCTTTAGTTTATGTGTTGTGACTCCTCCCACTGCCCCTATACCCATATACTTACAAACACACAGCAGCAATAGCTAATTGAAACATCTTCTCATTTTCCCATCAACTAGATATTGCATTTCAGCAAGAACACTTGCCAAGATTTGGAAAAAAAAAAAAGGCCCAATTTCTTGCAACTAGAGCCTAGCTGAAAGAAAAATGGTGTTTGAATCTTAAGTTTATAACTTTACTCCTACGATGTTTGCATCGGAATTAGGCATTCACAAGAGAGAGAGAGCTTTTCAATGACTATAGTCAAAGCTACAAAGAGCTCATCACCTTGTTTGGCTCTTGCGTATTCATTTATTATTTTCTGGTTCTAGTTCTTATTTTCGCCACCATGTGTTGCATTCTTATGGATTTACAGGAAAGGATGCTGTATAAACAATCATTTCCAGTAGTAATTTGCAATTCAAGTTCACGCATCAATTTGACTTTCCGGATGAAAAGTAATGTTTTCTTAGAGGTATCGTTGGCATTTTTTTCCTCCTGACTTATGTTAAATTTTCACAATCTTTTTTGGACTGTAGTAATCTGCCTAAAGATTTAATATTCTCCCCAACTTTCAGCTCCAAGATGAGGCTGCTTTGACACTTAAGTGCTTAGAGAAATCAGGAGATGCTGCTTTTGAAGATATCTTTATGACAAAGGTTGACTTCTCTTCCAAATATGATTATTGCATAAGGTATGGTTTTCTAATTTTCTATTGCTGATTGCTTATTCTTGTTACTTCTTTTGGTGTTGTATTAGATCTGGCATCTGCTTCATGAAAGAAGCTTAAATTTACTTGCCATCATCAGCTTTTAGTAATGGAGCCTGAATTGGATTCTGGATCTATTTTAAGTTTGTTATGATTTATGATCATTTCTAAAATAACATATTTTAGAAATTTGCTTGACCACCCTTGAACGAGTTATGATGTTTTAGATAAATTTGTGAGTGCTAGCGGTGAATATGAGGCCTTTAAGAATAAAAGAAATAATAATTGAATTTTAACATTATGAATTATATTTTAGCATTATGAATTTTAACATAATTTTATGATTGCAAGAGAAGTGCCCCCTTGTGCCTCGCACAGGCTAGCAAACAAGTTAAAGTATTTCCCATCTTGGAAACTGAGGCATATGATTTTGTTGATCAATTTAAAGTAGTTATATTTGCTGCTCTATATATTTACTTCCCTTTATGCTGTAGACATTTTGGTTTTTCAGATTAAACTTAAAAGGAAAGAGTGAGGTCTATGCTTCGGGATTTTGCTTGGATGATGAATGTTGGAGATTGTATGAGGAGAAGGTACATGACATTCTGTGTAAAGGACTGAGTGACAGGGTCAAGTTCATTCGTGCTGTTTGGAGAAACTTCCCTGCAGGATCCAGCATAGAAAATGTAAGCCTTAATAATTCATGTTGATGCATCATTTTTTGGTTCATGGTTTCGAGTAGTTCCTAACGCTGTTACAGATTACTTCCCAAATAAAAAGAAGGGAAAAAATTCTATTCCTTTTATGCATTATTTTTGTGCTACTTTGCTTATTTCATGCTAGATGATGTTCATATATGTTTTAATATCAAGTATCCAAATTGTTTGTGTCTGCCAAGTGCTAAATGCTAGTTTAGGACTGCAGTCAAGCCATTTTATTTTTCCCCGCCTTGTTTCCAAGGAGGGTACTTTTATCTGATATTCAAGATGGCTCATTTCAATGACTTCTGACCCATATCTTAATTTGGTACTATCTTATCCAGTGGTTCTAATTGCTCTATTTTTTAGGGTTTATCAACTCTAGATACAAAACCATTGCTTATTGGAATTTCAGTGAGCTCTTTAGAGAAAGCATATAGAGTTGTTGATATTGGTCCAGATGCTGAAAATAAAGAGGAGGTATTGGAGGCTCTTTATTTTGAATTTTATACTGTTGTGTCATATGCCTTTCTATCAAGTGGTAATTTACTCTTTTTTTTTTGTTGTTGTACTAGGCTCTCAATTTTCGGAAGTTTTGGGGAGAAAAGGCAGAACTCCGGAGATTTAGAGATGGTAAAATTGCTGAAAGCACAGGTGAGGCCCAATTGCATTTGCTTTGGTTTTTCTGTGAATTAGTTATATCTAGTTGATTAATACAACTTTGTTTCCCCAATATAATAGTATGGGAAAGTGAGCAATGGACAAAGCATCTCATCCTGAAAAGAATAATTGAATATGTATTACTCCATCATCTTTCACTACCAACAACAAACATTGTCCAAGTTGTGGATCAACTTGATTTCTGTCTGCTACATGGTGTTGAAGGTATTATGATTATCTGTCAACAACTATTCTTTTTTTTCATATATTTTTTCTTTTGTATCTCGAATTGTACAATCTATTGCAAAATAATGCTATTTTCTCAGATCCTATGTCATTTTCCACAAGTTTGCTTGGGGCTGTTGAAGTTCTCTCAAAGCGCTTGCGTCTTATTGAAGAAATTCCTTTGAGGGTGTCAAGTGTCCAGCCTTTAGACCCAGGTATGAGATTGGCCATTAGTTTCTATGTATGAGTTACTAAGTAATTTTCATGTTACACTCTTTTTTATTTCTTATGTTTCCTCTCGAAATATTAGTTCAAGCATTGTCTTCTTTTTTGTTTTTTCTTTTTCCCCAATGTGTTGATCTAATATATTTTAGATTTTTTTTGTTTGGCTTGAGAGATTGCAGGGGGAGGGTAGGCTTTAGATTGTTCCTTAATACACAGATAGAAAATCATATGGTTTTTGGTTTTAAATATTGCTATTGAATATATATTTTATAGTTAAAGCAGAATTCTGTTTATCTTTCTGAGCTTTTTCCTTCATCCATCAACTCTTAGCTGCTGAGAATTGCTATCTGATCAAATGATGTTTCCAGCTTTCAGGTTCACTTCTGTCTTTCCTCCAAGACCACATCCACTAGCATGTGAAAACATTCATGCTCCCAAATTACATAGGGCCATTTCGTCCTGCATCCAGCCATTGGAAGTTATGATTCAGGCATGATTACCCATCAACCTGTAATAATATATTACATTGAAATAGTTTCTGAAGTAACTTGGGCTTCGTTGTTGCAGCTGGAAGGTTCTGGGAACTGGCCAATGGATGAGGTAGCTATTGAGAAAACTAAATCTGCTTTCCTTCTCAAGATTGGAGAGAGGTGGGTCAGACAGTGTTTTTATCTATGCACATAAATTAATGTATTTTCCTTTCTACCTAACGATCTGATGGTAGTGCTATGGTGCAGCCTTCAGAATAGTTGGGGGATGACATGTGTTGCTACTGAGGATGATGTGGATGTTTTTCTTTCTGGTTACGCATTTCGTCTTAAAATTTTGCACGAGAGAGGCTTAAGCTTGGTGAAAAGGGAAAGTAAGAATGTTTAACTTATGATCTGCTATTATTGTCTATATTAGTAATACTCCTCAGATGTTAAGTAACTAAACTTAATCTAACACATAGTTGGAAGTGATAAAGTGAAGAGGGTGCCTTCTCAAGACAAGAAACTTTTTGTTCGTGGTCAGCATTCTAGCATGATTAATGGGTTACAGGGTATTTACCAAATGTATGGTCCAGTTGTTAGGTGGGTACTGAATCTATATTTAGGTTTCCTTTTTGTTGATTTACCTTTTTAAGGTAATCTTACCTCCTTGACTATTTGTGTAGGCTTGCAAAACGGTGGGTTGCTTCGCATCTGTTTTCAGCTTGCTTGGTAGAGGAGGCAGTGGAATTATTGGTTGCACATCTCTTTGTAAAATCTTTGCCATTTACTGCCCCTTGTTCGCGTGTCACTGGATTTTTAAGGTTGAAATCCTCACTTTATCTCTGCTGCATGTGCATATTACATTAATAATTTTTCTTTAGCTGAGAGAATAACATAGCATTTATGCTTACTGTGTTTGTTTCCTTCGTGTTAGCAAGTGAGATTGACACAGCAAGTGAGAAATGAATATAACTATTTGGATTGTCTTGGAGTATTTGAATGATGCTCTTGTCTCCTTAGTCAGATATGAATTAAATTGTCTTACCTTTTGCTTGAATATCAATTTTCTCTTGGCTTCATATCATAGGGCTGAATTGCAGTGGTGGTGGCAATCGAGTACCGAGTTGTGTTAGCCTTTAGCCTGTAGCCTGTAGCCTGTAGCCTGTTTCTGAATGGTTTTGACCTGTTGCTGTGTGAATAATATGTTTGTAAAAAGTCTCAAAATTCATCTAATGAATTGATATCAAAGAGCTAAATAAAATTGAAAAAAGCAACTCAGTAACATGCAATTATACATCAAATAAAGGCATATAAGCCCCAACTTGTATTTTTCATTATTAACTACCTGAGTGCCTCCACATTAAATTTGACATTATTTATGCATTAGAAGCATTAATCAAGCCACATTGTCTTGACTTGATTTTTGCCTTGTTACCAAGTGAAATCAAGCTAATTCAGTTAGTAAGATCTCTAAAAGATGTAGGTTGAAGATTTTGAAAAATTGTGGCTGGTTAAGCTGGGGGATGTGGGAGGGGAAATGCAACTTGTAGGAGGCAGCAGAAGTAAAAAATTAAAAATTAAAAACCCATCCTTTATACAAGCAATGTCTTTAGCTGATGGAGCAAAAGTTTTGTTTAGTGCTTATCGATAGTAATTGCACTGGGCCCTTGAAAAACCATAAAAGATTGTTGCTATTTAAAACAATGCTTCATTGAAACTTTCTTTTGAAGTTTACATAGCGATTATGATTAACAGGAACTAGTTAGGTTTGTGTATGTTGTCTTTTCATAAAACTTTCTCTTGACAGGTTCTTGAGACTGCTAGCTGACTATGATTGGACCTTTTCTCCTTTAATTGTTGACATAAATGGTGATTTGACTCCCAATGATAAGAAAGAGATTTACGTAAGTTATGTTTTTGAGTAAATGAGCATTTGATATCTGGTCTCTTTATGCTACAGTCTTTCACTTTTTACTCTATTTTTGTTGGTCATAAATTGAATGCCATTTTTCAGGATAATTTTACATTGAGTAGAAAAGAGTTTGAAGAGAACAGGCAGAACATAAGTTCCGCAATGTTCTTGGCCACATCTTACGACAAGGCATCTGAAGCTTGGACCAGATTTTCACCAAACTCGCTGGTTTGTGGTTCTTTTCAATTAACCTTTACTGTATGATCCTTCTTATTCATTCATGTTTGCAATTTTTTCCAAAAATATTTTGCTTTTATTTTTCATATCTCTGAGCTGCACTTGCCTATTTTAATTATCTTGTCTACTTCTCAATTTCCATTACCTTTTTGTTATAACGGTGTTACTTGGATGTCATTTTTTCTTTTATGAAATCAAGATTAGAACCTTTTTGGTGATTGCGTCTATAAGCACAGATACAAACACCCCCAAGACTTCACACGTTATCTCGAATTACTTGAACCAAATGCGCTTACTATTCTTGCTGACATCTTTTTAATGATTCATAGTAAGAATTGAACAAATCAACAATAGTATATCTTTGATAGCGTTTGATTTATATTCTCAAGTGACACAGCTTTTTTTGAATGAAAAAGGAGCTTAAAAGGTTGGTAGCCTATGCTTGCAGCAGTGCAAACCTGCTGTCCAGACTCATATTGGAGGATCTCACTGATTCTTACAGATGGGAGGTTAGTCAAAGTATAATTATCAGTAGCTAAAGTTCCTGTTTCCTGAATCACATATCTTTTGTTTTTGCTAATTGTGATATCATATTTTCTGGACTTACAGTGCCTCTTCCGAACTCCTCTTAACAACTATGATGCTGTAATTCTTCTCCATGGGGACAGATTACCTTACCCTCAGCGTCTGCTTTTCCCATCTGAAGTAAACCAAGGTATACTGTGTGATCCCCGTGTTAGCTTTAACAAAATTTTAGTATCAATTCTAATGATGCATGGTTTGTGCAGGGAGACTTGTGGCTCGTGGGAATGCTAGGAAAGTTTTCCAGCCCGTCTTGTCGCCTAGAGATTTGAAGGGCAGTTCAGAGGAACTCAAGAATAAGCTGATGGTGAACTTTGATCCTTTGAGGTGCTACATTGCAGATATACAGGCAAGTATTGTAGAGTATTCTGACCAGTCACATTTTCTTTTTTCTTGTTGGCCAGTTTCAAATGTTTCTTTTGGAATGTAAGTTCTGAAATATGCTAGTTTCAGAAACTCTTGTTCTTCACTTCTTTTTTTATGTCCTAGTTGCTTGTCTTGCTTACAAAATATTATTAAAAATATATTAAATGTTATGGTTAATTGTTATATTACATAATTTGACCTTATCTTGTAACATGTATAGAAAGAGTTCGACACCGTGAAGTTATGGTATGATTCTCTGGGAAGTGATGCTATTGGACTAACCTGGGAAACAAAGGTATAATTTGTAATAGTAACCAAAATAATCATTGAAAAGATGCTTTAGTTACTTCTTATTGGTTTGCTTGTAACTCTTATCTAATTGAATCCTCGTGATCCTTAAATTTGCAAATTGTTCCAGAAACGAGGACGAGAAGAAAAAAGTGAAACTGAAGACGCAATCGACATGTTAAAAGCTGTAGGTGAAGTTGGGAAAGGGTTTGTAAGGAGTGTATATTTTCTCAAGGCTCCAAGGCTTTCAAAATGAGTTCTTATTTTCATGGAGGCCTACAATTCTATGTTGTAACATTATCATACTCTTAGCAACACCAACACCAACACCAACACCAACACCAACACCAACACTCAGGCTGATATGATGCCCCCACAATTTTTTGTAGGAAATGTAGCGATTTAGTATTATTATTATTATTATTATTATCTTTTTAATTTAGTATTAGTTCTTCAACTTATCAGAGGATAAAAAACTGACTGATTTAAAAATAAAACTTTATTTTTCAATTTTCTTGAAAAACTTTGTTAGAAAACCACTCAAGTTTTTTACAAGTAACCCTAAATATTTTTTATTTTTTTATCTATCTTTATTAATTTTATAATTTTTAGATATCGATGAATTTTTTCAAAATAATTTTTTTATTTTATTTTTCATAATTTTTCTTTGCATGTAAAATCTTTTATATCACTAGACGCTTATATTAAATATGAGGATTAATAGACTATGGATGGATGATAGGAAATAGGTTATTATAAATTCTTATAATGATATAATTCTATCACTAAAAATTATATTTTTATTAGTTATATTACTAAAATATAATTTTAGAAGCAATAAATTTCTCAAGGTGTCACAATTTTTTTTTTTTTTTTAAAATATATGATATATTTTACACACTTAGCCAAGATAAATTATTGAGTATGCTTGAGACGTAGTTAATCCTGTTTATTAACATGTTATTAATCATCATTATTATTTAATCCTGAATTTTAACCAAAAAAAATGTCTTATGACACCCTGAATCTTTCAAATCGATACTTTTGTGACTGATAAAACACCTTTGCTATTACTTAATCATTCGATATTATTTAAATATTATAAAAAAAAAAAACTAATTGAATGGGGATCTGAATCAACACTCGAACTGAAGTATTTCATTCCAACAACTGTAAACTATTAGTCTATTGAATTGAAGTTGTGAATTCAACTATCCAATCTCTTATATGTAGTTAAAAGAATAGGAATTTGTAGCTTTCAACCATACATTATTAAGAAAAAGGAAGGAGGAGGAGACGAAGAGATAAAGTACCATTCAAAAACAAAAGTGAACATCCCATGTGCAAGCAAGAAAAAAGAAACAGTAGTCAATTGAAATTATATTCATGACTTAATTAGCAGTACAACAAAACCTCCAGATTCTGGATTTTCAAAGCTGATCTGAACTCAGATATAAACTATTAACTGCTGCTATATATATATATATATATATATATATACATATCAAAATTTCTCTCTCGATATTGAATTTGCAAAATCATTAGAACCGATCAGCAGTACTGAAGTTAATCTTTCTGTAAGTAGTGATGGAAAGCAAATGTCTTGAGGCAACCAACAAGCTCCATCACAATAACTCCATGGAGACTCAAGAATCATCAAGAAAATATATAAACATATAGACACAAGGATTGCAAAAGAAAGATAAACTTCCTCTTGGGAAAAACTTGACACAATCATTTCCATGGTTCTTGAAACAGAGACAGAGACTGAGAGATTTGGAGAAGAGAGAAAGTGGACTAAGTTATTTGTAGGAGAAGATGGGTAGAGAAGTTCAATGCATAAATATGAAAATTTATGAATCTTGTCTTAGGTGCGTGAATGTGGCTTCAAGATTCAGGTAATTTATGTTAGGCTTTACGTATCAAATATGTGGTTCGGTTCGACAGTTCATTGAATCTGTACATGCAACTGGGTCTTGTGGTGGGTCCTACTTGTCCGTTTCTAATGAAGTAATCTTTGAAATAATTATATATATATGATCTGTTCTATGTACCTTTTGGTGTGAATTTTCGGCCATTGGATTAAATATTTGTTGTCTGATAATAAATAAATTAAACATTTTAAAAAATTGTAAATATGCAGAGAATTTATTATTACTTCTATATAATTACGAATTTCGATAATATTATCAATATTTTTATTTAATTTTTAAGATTAATCAGTCTAACTCAATCAATCAAGTTTGATTTTTTAAATTAAATCAATTTTGGTCAATTATTAAATTTAAAATTTTTTAAATAGTAATTTTCACATTATATAATTATTAAATAATTATTTAATTGAGTTAATTTTATAAATTTTGAGTAAATTTTCAGTGAACTTTTCTTTTTCTTTTTTTTTTTTTTCCTTTTAGTCCAAAATATTATGAAGCACATTGAAATTAAATCTCCTCAGTGAGCAGATTTTTGTATCCGAGAAAAGAAATATTTTCATCAAAGGATCTTTTTAATCTAATAATATAAAATAGATCACATGATTAATTATTTTAAAAATTAAAATGTCAATAAAGTAATTATTTATTTTTTGAAAGGTAAATAATTATTTATTTGGATATCAACATTAATAATTTAAAATTAATTAAAATCATACTCTTATTTTTTGTTAATTGAAATAATATATATACACATTAGGAAATACAGGAGGTTTATGAGCTGTCACAATTAATTCCATTAATATTACAACTTACAATCCTAATATTTAATTGACAATGAATAGAAAAAATTAAAAAAAAAAAAAACAAATCTGCAGTTCCATCAGATTTCTTCATTACTCTCTTGCCGTTTGTCCTCGAAATTAGGGTTTCTCACTGTTCTTACATGTACCGATCCACTAGTTGAAAGGTACTTTCTTATCTAATTATTTATTTTGTTTTATTTTTGTATTTTAATTAATTAAATTTATCCAAATTCCCTCTTGGGATGTACTTTGATTCTGAAACAATCTTTCGTGATCAATTTGATTCCTCAATACTGTTTTATAATTGTGTAGCTTGTTCATCCATTTACAGTAGCAAGAAACAGAGCTTTTTATTACAGCCACCCATGAATTAAATGTAACGGTGTTTAAAATACAGAAAACGTTTCTGGAACGCCAAAATACCCATCCTTAGAAGTTTCAGCGTGTCATAGCTTATATATATATATATATATAGTGAAGCTTCTCATATGATCTAACCTAACTTGACCAGTCTTGACATCATATGTATTTGAATATTAGTGTTACATTCTTTGACTCTTGACATGTATATATGTTTATATATATATATAATCTGTAAGTTATCTGCCAAATCTTTTCATTCTCTTCGCAAATAATATAAAATCTTCACACTCAATATTATACATCCAAGAATTATATATTTCTGAAACGCTAATCCTTGAGGATGGAACTTAGTCAATAGCCAGGAAGTGAAGCCATTTAATAATTGGAACAACGTTAAATTAATATCAGTTTTGGTACTTCTTTTGTCTTGATTCTCTTGTTTGATCTGTTCGGAATATTTTCTGGTTGCCGGTCTTGTTAAGCTGTCTTGAATTTTTATTATTCAATTTGACTCTTTCAAATATTTTTCTAGTTAGAATTGCACTCAATCGATTGACCCAATGTAATAATGAATGTTTTAGAAAGCTTCAACAATGGCAATCTCTGGAAGGAAGAGTACTTGTGAGAGGAGAATAGTAACCAAAAAGAAGGTTGCTGCTGTTTCTACTGATCACTCGTCTATGGAAGATGATATTGATTTCGGTAAACTATTTCTTGTTAAAGAAAAAAGCTTTGATCATGATAATGAGAGTATGTGGCTATCTTCAGCTGTTTCGTCTCCTTGTTCCCTTTTCGAAGAAGAATATAAATTCTTTACTTCATTTTACTCATCTATGGTAGATGATATTGATTTTGATAAACAACTCCTTGTTAAAGAAAGAAGCTTTGATGATGATGATGAGTCCACGTGGCTATCTTCAGTTGTTTCGTCTCCTTGTTCGCTTTTCAAAGAAGATAATAAATTTTCAACTTTTGCATTGGATTTTTCTGTTGATGATAAGAAAGTTGCTGCAGCTATTTCTGAAAACTCATCAATGGAAGATGATATTGATTTTGATGAGCAACTTCTTGTTAAGGGAAGAAGCTTTGATGATGATAGTGAGTGTATGTGGTTATCTTCAGCTATTTCATCTCCCCGTTCGCTTTTTGAAGAAGACGAAATTCTCGTTAAAGAAAGAAGCTTTGATGATAGTGAATGTACGTGGTTATCTTCAGCTATTTCATCTCCCTGTTCGCTTTTTGAAGAAGACGATTTATCTACTTCTTCATTGCATCTCTCTGATGACGATCAATTACTAATTCCATGGCTGTCACAATTGAACAATTCAATAGAACTAAATATTGAGGAAGAGGCATGTTGTTTGGCTCTCTGGAGAGAGACTTTAGACGCAGAAAGTATTTTCAAGGAAAATTTGAAGGAAGAAGATTCTCCTTCTTCATCGTCGTCTATGATATCAGATTTAGATAGATTGAGCTTTTCAGTTTCATTAATAGATCTCGAAGGTGAAGATTCTGAATGGATTTCTGATACAGAATTGGAATTGCAATTCCAAAATTTTGAATCCAGCTTTAACAATGCTTCGACACTGCCAAGTAATGTGAAACACGAACACACACAGTATTATGATTGTCCAGAAGCTACAGATTTTAAGGATTTCGACATAGAAGAGCCTCTTTTTTGGCCTTCTGAATGGGAAACTAATGAGAAGTTAGAAACTTGGAAATCTTTTTCCATGTCTCCTTGCAGATCTCCACGTCCAAAACTAAGAACTCTTCCAGAGACCTCATGTTCTAAATCAATGGGATCAAAGCATCAGGTTATGAAAATGGATGCCAAAAAGGATTGTAGGCGAAAGCTCGAGTTCAGCTCAAGCTCGAAGACATCAAAATTATGCAATAATAATTGTACCAAGAAAATGGAATCTGATTTAAAATCAACGTGCATGGATAGAGAATTCTTGGAATATGATATTACAACAAACGGAGAACTTCCAATTGAGATATTATTAGGATTAGAAGAGTTTGATGGGCATGAAGGGGTTGATTCAGAATTCAATGAAGATGTTTTTCCCTAGATGACTCTATGTGAAGATCTAATCCTATTTTTTTTTATTTTTTTTATTTTGATGTTATGTAAAAATTATTCATACGAACAATATGTTTTTTGATTAGCCATAATAGAGTCATAAAAAATTTATTATAAAAATTACGTTGCCGAACACCTGATTCAATAAACATCACCGGAGCCGTATAATAACATTCAATAAATAATGAACTTATCAGGGTCCGCCTGATTGAGATTGATATTTAATTATAGTTAAGATTCATCACATTTTCTAACAAATGTATTTGGTAAGAATTAAACCCCATGACTCTTCCCACGTATTCGGTGTTGCAACTGAATCACAATCTGTAGATTTTCCTACCAACTCTTTATGTCTATTTTACGGCAATATCTCCATATATCTAACAAAAAGTCAATGGAAGCATGAAGAATTCTAATTTTGGTTATCATCAATGGAAAATAAGTTGATTTGATGTGAAAATTTGTGTTTTATGGGACCTTCCCTTATAAAATGTCAAAAATGTTGTCTTCATTCATACATACATGTCATATCAAACATATCTAAATTTGATTAATCTCATAATTAGTCACATATGTGATTTTTATAATTTTATTTTTCATTTCCTTTTATTTTTCCTTTTTTTCAGATTTTTTTTTTCCACGAGTCATTGATAAACAACTAGAACTGTTTTTTTTTTTCTTTTTTTTAAAGGGAAGAAACTAGAACTGATTTTTTCAATGAATTCTGTGTATCCAAGACTAGGAGGTCTAGAATTTATAATATTTGATTATAAATGGAAAAAAAAAAATTATGATGTCGATTAAGTCTTTGATGATGATGTTTATCATTTATTATTATTTTTTATTTATTAGAGACTTTTATGATCTGAAATAACATTATAAGCTACACAACTGAGAGTAGTCGTCTTCTTAGTTCACCAAATTATAATAAGTACGAGATTTCTTATGCATCATGATTATAATAAGACCAACCAACTCACTATTTGATTGACATTATTATTATTATTATTGCCATAAGACCCAATTCTCTCATTTTTTGGGGTCAAATTCCACATGTTTTTGAATAGTCAAATGAAATCTCATATGATCTTTACCAAAAAAATTGACCAAATGGTTGAATGAATCAGCCAAATTGAATTTGTAATTAATTTAAAAATTTTGAGTTCCTTCTCATATTGAACTCTTAAATATTGCATTGTCACTTCTTTCTTTTTTTTTTATCAACTATCATATAATTTTATTAGGAATTAGAATATACCAATACACATACACACTCTTGAGGCAAGAGCTAGACTACATCAACACCAACATAAAAAAGAAACAATATCTTTTTTATGTGCTAACTATGTTGATTTGATTTTTCTTTTTTTTTTTAAAAAAAAATGATCATTAAATGATTTTCTTTATATTTAATGATTTATATTATTTTCTAAGTTTAATAATCTTGATTACTACTACTAGGCTTATGTAATTTTCAAAGGTTCACTTTTCATTATGGATAATTTACCTCAAGTGTCAAATTCATTCATAGGTAGATTATATATTTGATTTTGTTTTGTTTAGTTTCATAAATTTTTTTTAACATTTAATGACCTAAATAAATTATTGTATTAAATTTGAAAAATTACAATGCAAATATGAAATTTTGAAAAATTTGTCAATTCCAAAATTTATTTATACCATCTAACTGATTTATTTTATGTGAATCATAGCTATAAGTTATTTTTTTAACATTTTATTTATCAAGATCCTATTTTATAACATTTTACTGTATCTCTATTAATTGTATCATTCGGTGTAATTTTTAGAGATTTAATGAGTTTTTTTTTATAAAACGGCAAATACTCTAATTTTTAGAATTTTAGAAGGATTAATTAAATTTCTTTGACAAGCACGACTATTATTTTTTCTCTCGAATGAAAAGCTAATAACTAAGAACTAACTATTAATACAACAGCTAATAGTTACTATAGCAGTTAACGCCGATAAAACAACTAATATTGCTAAACAAACTCTAAATATTAAAGAGCGAACACTGTAAAAATAGTGTACAATATAAATAATAAAAATATAATTTTTTTTCAGAAAAATATAAATAGCGTCTTGAAGATATTTAATAAGATTTTTAATTAATTAATAAATAATAATTTCATTGTCTAAATTTTATAACTTTTTCATATACTGTTAAGTGTTTGAATATTATTTTATTTAGATTCCATTAATCTCAGTAATAAAATTTTCAAACTAATAACTTTTTAATTATTTTTATTTATAGTTATTAAGTAATAATTTTACATTAAAAATTATCAAAAAATTTAAATTAATATTTTTTATTTATATATACAATACAATAAAAAACAATAAATTACCTTAAAAATAAAAATAGATACATTATGTATAAAAAACAATACTCATTTTACACTTTAACAGCGATTATTATTAAAATTTTACTAAATATTAATATTTATTTGCTAATCATCACCAACGACCGGCAATTGTTTTCCGCTATTCGCCGTTACAGTTACTAAAATTTATGTTAAAAAAATAACTTGACGTGTCATAATAATATTATTTTTAATTAGATTAATAATAAATTAATAATCATTAGAGAAAGGTTAAATCAATCATTTTCGACCAACAACTGCCACACGTGTTATTGGTGTTGGCAACTCGCCGAACCAGCTGCTTTACTCTCATTTTTTCATCAAAACTTCCCAAAAACTATCTATATGACCAAATGGCCCTCAATTTTAAATATTTTGAAACGGTTAATTAATAAATATTTTTGTAAAATTAAATAAAATAGAAATGTAAATCAACTATTGATGAATCAAAACGCAATTGAAGATTTACATAGTCAATTTCAATTAGTTTAGGATTAAAGTTTAATTATTGTTGTTATTACTGATTTTAAAATTAATTTTAATTTCTTTTTAGTATGTAATATTGGGATTTTTTTTAATTTATAATTTTAATTGAAGTACTTCCTAAAGAATTCAGTATTTATATTTCATTTTATTAATATTCAAATCCTAGATAGTCAACACAAATACATCCATACATATAGAAAGTCAAGATTGATTCTAATAAATTTGAAGCATATTCCACATTTGTGAAGAAAGAAAGATGCAAGTTTTAGCCTTCTGATGTGAAAAGGGTGACCTACGAGAAATTAAGAACAGATCCAAAAACAAAAATTATTATAGAATTACCAAAAATATAAATAATTTTTTTTAAAAACTACCATTTCTCTTTTAAATATATACCAAACTGACACTGAAAGAAAGAAAAAAAAAAAAAAACAAAAAGGTAATCACGTTATTATGGAAAATGACTAAGGGCGTTATGGTAAACAAACAATTGTTACAGTAATGAGTCTGAATCAGAAGCTTCTCTGAAGTCTGTGTTCCTCTTGGGCTTTGGTATAGAGTCATCTTTTTGACTTTAAAAGTGGAAACGATATTGTTTCTTTGAAATTTCAGAGTTTCCTTGATCTTCTTGAGCTTTTGTACTTTATAATATGAGAAGACATCTTTATTAGAATCAAATTTTCCATAGAGGAACTCCCGCTTCAATTCTCTTGTTCTTTCTAGGTAAGTTTTTGTTTTTGTTTTGTTGGGTCAATTAAGCCTTGTAATGCATATGCAAATTGTTAAAAGTTTATGTTTTTATTGCATATAAAATGATTCTGATTTCTGGGTTTTGTTTTCTTTTGGCAATTCAAGATGGGTTTTTGTAACATTTGCAGATTTCCATAATCATCAATTTTAATTGAATATTGGAGTTTTGGGGTTTATCTACGTTATTTAATTGCAGATTCTCTTATTATTATTTTCTTTTGTCTTCTGTTCTTGACTTTTGTTGCTTACTTAATTTGTTTGATTCTTTATTCCGAGGCACATTATTTCTGTCTATTGAATGAATAATGTTGTATTGCTTGCTTTATATACGTGGAAATGAAGGGTTTATGTATGCTTTTTCCAATTTTTTTTTTAAATATTCTAAATTCTGAGGATATCCTAGTGTTTGTAAAGTGCTTGCATTGTTATATTCTCAAGTTCGTAGTGTTGGATTGCAATTGCATTTTTTTTTTGGTGTCAATACGCTTCTTCCCTTATTTTTCCCCTGTCTCCATCAGGTTTGTTATTAGTTTACTGGATGACGTTGAATTGTTGATGCTTGGAACTCTTTAAGAATTTTGTATTTGGTTCCTTAAAAATTGATGATATGAAACGTTGATATTTGCAGGTTCTGTTCTTTCTCAAGAACCCTCTTTTCTAAAGAGTAAGGAAAAATGCGTGCACCATCATTGCTTGCTCAGTGCTTACCTGGCTTGGTTCCTCAGGACAAAACGAGTCAGAGCATCTCCAGCGTTTCAGAGAGAGATGTGCATCTCCCGTCTCCGGCAGTTGAGATTCTTCCTTCAAAGGTACATCTTCTCTCCTTATTGTTGAATGTCAATCCCCTCCAAAAAGTAATCTGATGGTGTTGCTGGTAAAAGAAATGGAAGATGAAGCTCAACTTATTACTGAGTTGTTTCACTAAACTTTAAGGTAGGAGTGGGAGCTAAATATTTCCCTTCAAAATTAATCCACATCCTATTATCTGTTGTACAGATGGCTCACCCTTATAAATATGCTGGGGAGAATGTAGAAGTGCAAGGTCTTCATGTTTTCAAGGTATCTAACATTCCATTTGATTGTTTCTTTTATATGTAGCAATTGGTTGTTATTTGTGCCAGAGATGTTATAAAGATTAGAATTTTGTTCTTCCTAGTTGACCAGCCTTATGTGGTTTAGTTGTTATAAGACCTTCCTAGTATAACTTTTCGTTGTTCCAATTGCCAGCTTTAAAAACCTTTTCTTTCATCCCCTTATATAATGTCTGTTGTTTACATGCTGGATTCTTTGATCTCTTGCAGGGAAGAGTTAGTGTTGCTGATATTATAGGGTTCACTGGTTCTGAGATGATATCCTCGAAGCCTGATGGTAAATATATCAGATTTCTAGCAAGCACTTCAAGCTAAAACTGTTGAAACCAATTTGGGAGTAACTGGATATTTGAATACTTGGAATAAAACGATGTACTTTAGTGTAAAAGGATTTGAAAAAATTGATGGCGCTGATGACTAGTCCCTCCTGGTTTTGCAGGGTCTCTGAAGTCTTGGGACAACTCTATTGATCTTGTAAATGTCCTTAAGCATGAGATTCGCGATGGACAACTGAGCTTTAGAGGCAAGAGGGTACTTGAGGTAATTGAGTTAATGAAAAACTTTTGCTAATTTTAAGATTTGAATTCATGTTTTTAGAGTCATCCGTGGTTGTGTTCATACTCTAGAGAGCCTTGATGATTTAAGACACATGCATGTGGAAACGCTGCGAATATGGACATTTTTTATTATTTAGAATTAGCCAGAATTGAATAGCACATTAGATGTCATCAACTACCACATCTTATCGAGAAGGAATGTTATTGTAATTGGATAGGTGCTGCAAAAAAGGGGTAAATCTTTGATACCCTTAGCAATACACATGAGTCTATCTACTCGAGCTACTAAGAGCTCAGTTTAATAAAATCTCTTTCAATCTCATTTTTTCAGGCTTGTTTAATTACAATGTTTTTGTGTTTATAGTTTTTATGCATAAATATGTTTTTTTTTTTCAAATTTCTTTATTTGCTAAGTAAATAATTTTGAATAGCATAATAATTGAATTTTACACATTTATCATAAAAAATATGTATTATTAAAATTTTTAGCATATGTATTTTCATTTTTGAATAAATTTATGAATTTTTAGATTTATGACACATTGATTTTTTTTTTTTTTTTTTTAAATTAAGCTTGTTTAGGCTTGCACACTTTATATGAGCTTGATCATGCTCGCTTTAGGTTGGCTTGTTTGTGCCCCAATATCCTTTTGGTGCAGCATTATATTACACAGCAAGGATTGATTGGCTTTGTCTAGATTATACCAGATCAAAACTTATAAAAATAATTTGTTATAGCCTGCTTAGAAAATTGTATTTCTGTGCTTTCTTAATTATATATTTTTGGAATTAAGATCAATATCTTTAAAAAATACCCGACTACCCCCTTAAATTTTCTAATTAGCCTTCTCTAGTTGTTGTTAGACAATCAAGTAACCTTATTACTTTCCATTTCCTAAGGTGATATAGGACCCATAAGCTTTTTTGTTATCATAATGCTATTATAACTGTTTTTTCATTTGAAGTAATGAACATATCAGCTGGAAGTTGATCTCTCTATTTGGTGATTTTTACAGCTTGGTTGTAGCTATGGGCTTCCAGGGATTTTTGCTTGCCTGAAGGTAAATACCAGTGAACCACATCACAATATTCCTTATATTATCATTCTTAAGTTATTATTACATTGACATGTGAATATTGTGGCTATTTTAGCCTGTTAACTTTTGCTAACTTTTGACTTCTAGAAAATGCAATGCTTTTTAACTTTATTTTTCCTTTTTGTTTACTTTTAATATGGGAATGACTAGTATTTGAATACTAAATTGAAAATGGATTTTTTGTATGTTGTCTGAAATATTAATTATTTTTATGTAGATCACTTGTTTTGTTAAGTTCCTCTTAAGACGGAAGGCCATGTGGCCATCCTAGTCTTTGTAATAGATGCCTAATGTTGTTCATATCTTGTTTCGTAATAGATGTAACTTATGCATATGACAAAAAATAACTAAGCCTTTTCCCTAAGTTAGTTGGGATTTGACTAGATTGTCTGTTTCTTCCATTCACATCGATTTTGCATTAGTTAGTAAGAGAAACCTAGCCTATCTAGATCTTTTCTAATCACTTCTTCATGTCATCTTGGGTCTTCCTCAACCTTTATTAGTCTTGTCTCAATTAAGATGCTCTGTTTTCCTAACGGGAGCTGCAAGCAGTATATGAAACACATGGCCAAACCACCTTAACTTTCCTCATCTAATTTTTTCTTGATGGGTGCTACAAACAAGTTGGCCATGTGATCTAATACATATAATTTCAATAAATTATTGGTATTCCTTCTGAAATTCATGTAAATTGAGTAGGATTGGCAGTTTCTAACCATAAATTCTCTGTTTTAAATTTATTCCTACTCTTGCAAGGACCAGTGAAGTGAATGGAAATGGCAATTTTTTTGGCGTTGCTGTCTTTCTTCCAGAATACATGAAGAGTGTAGATTTTTTTAAGTTGCATTGTGTCAATTGAAGCTAACACGTTGTTTTACAGGGAGCTAGTGTAGTGCACTTTCAAGATGTGAATGCAGAAACCATAAGGTGTACGACTATACCAAATGTCCTTGCTAATCTCGAGCAAGCTCGGGACAGGCAGAGCCGACAGCCAGAGAGCCCTCTTACTCCATCAAGATATACTCTGTCTCCATCAGTGCACTTTTATGCTGGGGACTGGGAAGAACTTCCGACAGTCTTATCTACTGTAAGGAATGAGGCCTTTGAAGTGACAACAGGAATGAGTCTGAGTTTCTCTGAGGAGGATTTCATGGATGGGTGTAGTAGCCAAGATGGTAGCATCATAGGACAGGAAACTTCCTCAAGGCGATCCAGAAAGCTTTCAGGAAGCCGGGCATGGGAAAGGGCCAGTGAGACAGATCATGGAGAAGGTGGATATGATGTTATTCTGATGACAGATATCCCATACTCATTGACCTCTTTGAAGAAGCTATATGCTCTCATTAAAAAGGTTAGTTCTTTCATTTTGTTTTTATGAACAAATAAAAATAAAAAGAAGACATCTTCACTTCAAATCTTTTGACTAAGAATGAAAAGACATAAACTTAAGAGTTTGCAAAAATAGAAGAAAATAGTTCTTTATTTGTGATAAGCCTCAGAAAGGATAAACTTAGAATTCATGCACATTTTTGGGCAGATTTGTAAAAGATTTGTCAATTGGAGATACTGTATATGGTCGGTTAACAATTCTGATAATCAAGTTGATACTGGAACTCGATGAAAAGTTATTCATTTTTAAATGAAGTTGCTTTGATAATAGCAGACCGTTGGCAATTATACAATGAACAGTTTGACCCTTATTATTGTTAAATTCAACATAAAAACACTCTGGTTTTGATCTTATACACATTGATAACTGGACTGCAATGACTGAATTTTCTTTGAAGTAAATGCCTGGATTATGTGCAAACTTCAGAGTCAGACCAGCTTTTAAGGTGTAGGTATCCCTATCATATTATGGGTCAAACAGTTCCCCTAATTCTCTTATGATCATGTAAAGTTTAAAATCAATAACGAGAATTGTCTTGAGAATTGTGTCTTGTTAGTATTTTGTTGAGTTGAAAATTTACACATGCTGCTACATATGGATAGATGACTGACTGCAGCATTGCTTTTGTAGAATTTGGATCATACATCTGTTGTACGCATGTTTATATATAGTAGGTTTATAATTTTATTTATTTATTTTTGAAAATCCAGTGCTTGAGGCCACCATATGGAGTATTATACTTCGCAACAAAGAGAAACTATGTTGGTTTCAGTAATGGAGTACGGCACCTGAAAGGTCTGGTTGATGAAGAGGGCATTTTCGGAGCACATTTAGTTAAGGAAATGACTGAGAGAGACATTTGGAAGTTCTTTCTCAAGTGAAGACTAAGTTCAGAAGCACCCAAAAGTACCTGCTAACTGATCTCAAAGTTTCATATTCTCTTTGTTCCAAATACTACATTTGTATATTTCAGATCACAAGTATTCTTGATTTTTTTTTTCTTTTTTTCTTTTTTTTCTTTTCTTTGGTTTCATAATAATGAAGTCAGAATCTCAAGGTTGAGCCAGTAGGCATCTAATTTTGCTGCCATCCCTTGTGTAATTTTTTTTTTTTCTTTTTTTTCCTTTTTTGTTTAATTCTTTGTCAGATTCTTTACAGTTTCAACTTGTAAATTTACAAAAGGTTAAAGTAAATCTAAGGTTGATATATTCATGTCTGTTACCCTTTTTTCTTTTTCATGTATTCTCGGCTTTTATTAGATTTGCAGATTGATATGATTCCTTTTCAACTTGGAATGACTTGTATTCATAATATCTGAGTGGGACTTTTTTTTTAATTGTTGATTTAGGAAGTCATTGGCTTTGTACTGCAGCAACAGATCCTTATGAGAAGAGAAGAAAACATATTAATTATGTTGGAAGATCTAATATAGTGCTTTGAGAAGCAGAAAAAGGCATTATTTTATAATTTAATCACCAAAATTATAAAAATAATGTTTAACTTCAATGTGCTTAGCTCTACCATAAATGTCCAATTTTTCCAATTTAAATTTCACCTAGAAGTTTTCTTTAAAGGGCAAAGAAGTAACAAGAAGAAGAGTGAATAGGCAATTGACTACTTTTTCATAAATTAGAACAAAATACGCGTCATGTTTTACACAATTTTCTTGCAATGAAATTGCCTGTAAGGAAGTAAAAAGATATGCATCTCCGCAGGAGAAACCACAAAATGTCCTGCAAAAAAGATGACATTTTACAAAAATTTATCTACTGTAAGTCATTCCTTGCGCTTCGATTTTCTGCTAATCTTCTCCATGTCATTTTCCCACAATGCAACAAGGTCAAGATTGCCATAAGATAGAGGAGAGGAATTCCGACGACGCAACCCCCAGACGCTAAATTGGCCGATGTCTATTAAGAAGATTAAGCCAAGAATCAGAGTAATTTAAGCAGTAACTGCAAGTAACATTTTGCATTGAGATGAACTCTTCAAGAAACACAAAAAGGTCAAAAATTAAGAAATATGCATTCTAATCCAAAGAACTGCAAATAATTCTTGCAAAGTTTCAAGAAAAATAAAATCTCCAAAGTTTTCCAAAATACACACTTTGTTCCCTTCTATTGTTCAAATTAGTAATTTTGGTTCTTATATTATCATCAGCAAACAAAAGAAAAAATTACAAGATTTAAAGTGTCTCTGAGGCATAAAGCTTTCTAAAATTTAATAATTTAGGGATTAAAAATAATTATTGTAATGTATTAAACTTAAGGACTAAAGTAAAATCTAATCTGAAACATCATGGACTAAGACATGGTGAAACTTTCGTAATTTCATAATCAAGAAATGAGTCGTTGAGTAATTAACAAAGCACAAGGATTCATGGACAAAATTGCCAAGTTTGAAACAGAAAGAACCAAAAAGCAGTATATTGAGGCAAATCTCAGGTCTTACTTTGTAATTAAACCCTTACAAAAAATTAATCAAACTATGTGATAAATCTCATAAGCTATCTTCTCAATTGAAATGAATAGTTTAGAATAAGTCCTATATAAACTATACTACAACAAGCTATGCAACCCAACCCACTTCCTATTAATTTTCCAATACTAACTAAAACTCTTCAACTAATGTAATGGGCACTCATTTCAAGTTTTCAAACTATTTTTATTGATTACACACTCTGAACTGCTATTCCTCAACCAAGAGAAACTGGTCTAAGGTATGTGAATATCTGCACATATTTATATGCATGTGCATAAAATGAAACTTCTGAAGGGAAATGTAGCTACAGTATTACATTCAACCAGCAATTTTACCGACTCAAAACTTTAGAAGTCCATTGGATGGGTGGCCAAGCATATATGACATAAAACATTATTGGTGACTTGCTGTTTTGAACGAATTGTTTTCCACTTTCAACTTGCAAAGAACACATCAAATACAAAACAATCATAAACAAAATTTCCATAAAAAATGGCATGAATATCAAGGAGAGAGAGCTTTTTGCTCTTTACCATCAATCCAGCAACCAGATGAACTACAGGGACAAAAAATTGGTCCACTTTATTCCCTTCTGCATATCCATTAAATGCAATGACCATTGAGAAAGTGTGAATTGTAACAAATGCAAGGGCAATAATAGCTGCCATGTGTAAGACAAAAAATAGTTAGAAAAAATCAATACAATTTGAAATATTTTTTTGACATATTTGTACACCATTGAAATCTCAAAATAAACATAACTAATTTGGAAGCCACATCAATAACCCATCAACAATTGTTTCTAATCTAGTTGGGTTGCAAAATAAATAAATAAATAATACAGAAGAAAAAATAGTACCAGAAACAAGAAAAAACGGCATCTGTGAACAACTATCAATGAAGAATGTTGCTGGGCCAAATGCAGGTGTTAAGAGGCTAAGACAAAAGAAGACAGCATGAGCTACACCATGACCCAAACCACCAGCTGCATGAATAGACCAAGTAACAAAAGCTCACACATCATATTATAAAAAAAAATGGTAGAGATAGAACAGTTGAAGATTGTGTTTTTGTGTGTGTGTGTGTGTGTGTGTGTGTGTTCCTTCATAAAAAATGTGCACTCCTTTTTCTTCTTCTGTGGGCCAGGTCCTAGCAGCATCTGCAATACATGCAAATTTAATATATCACAGCAATACAAGGATATTCCCATCTCTCATATGCTCGTTATCAAACTTTGTGCATTTACAGAAATACACAGTAAATTGAAATTTACCATCAATTCAGTATTATTGATAAATCCCGGCCCAACAAAAGCTCCGTAATATTTACGAATATTGTAATAAAATTCCAGTGAAGACAGGCCAGTCAATAAAATCTGAAGTTTTGTCATAGTAGATGAAAGATCAATTGACAACTCTTCTCATAATGTAGAGACGAAGGTGGAGCCATCAAAATGCAAGACCTATTTAAGGAACTTGCTCTACTGTACATGAGGCCAAATGATTGGATAGTTGTAGATAAACAAAAACTAATTCCATGATTTGACATCTTTGTTTTTGCTCTCCAATGCTTCAGTTGAATCTAAACCATTTTCATTCCATCAATATAGGTAACCGCAGTATCACCACAACTTAGAAATCCATGATTGTGCTCTATTAAAGGGGGAAAATGGGGTTCAGAGTAGCAATTTTCAATGAAGTTGTGGGATCTAACAATTGGCAATATAAAAGGAACTTGCAACCAGTTCAAATCTCACCTAAAGCAATTAGCATTTTATCTGTCAGGAATAACCGTGGTTTTGAGACCTTATCAGCAAAAGAATCCAATATATCTTCCAACCGCCTATATTTCCAAAACAAAAGAATGTTACAGAAACAAGCAGCAAATTATTGAAAGCACATGTCAGACTTCAGTATCTGATGAGGATCCAAAATATAAGTTCTTTATCACATATTTTCCTATATATATATATCACACACTATATATTAAGGTTAAAAGAAATTTAAAAAAGAAAAAGGTAAAAGGACAAGAGACTGTTCCTTCTTTGAAATAAAGGAAAACGAAAAACATATTTTTATTTTCAACAAAGTTACACTTTTATCAAGTGAATACAAGTATGCCAACAGCAAACTGGAGAAGATCAATGCTATTGAAAACTATTCCAAACAAAGGAACTAGCAGCTACAAGGTTTTCATAAGTTGATAACTCTTTTCTACTTTGCAAATTCTTTCAAGCTTAGAAATCTTGGAAACATTTTCTATAAGTCTTGACAAACTGTATATTTTATCATTCATCTTTAAATTGTTATCGAATGGCCAACAAAACTTGGCAATTAGCTCCAAAGTGTGAATTTTACTCCCATCAAAGTAACTTCACAGTCCATTCATATCCTCCAAAGATACATATACATTTTAACATAGAATTCAAAAGATCAAAGCATGAACATAGATTTGACTAGGGACATGTTTGGAACACTATAATGAAATGTACTGTAATATAATCAAAATCACTTCTAGTTCAAACACTGAATTAAAAGTGTGTTTGATTGCGTTATATTTAAATTCCAGTCTAGTGTACCAGATATCGCCTAAAAGGCACATGTTTGACAGGGGAGATAGAATTGTATGAAAATAATGTGCACAATTAACAAGAACATGCATCAAATTCCATTAAAAGGTGCTTCCACTGTAAGAACGCAAAGCTGATACTTCAGTTCATGAATATAATAAAAAATATGTTGAACCTTTATTACATACAACAACAACAAGAAGAAGAATCAAAGTAAGAAAAATTACAAGGAGCATACACTTACCTATAAACTTTCCAAAAGAGAATCCGAAGCCCTTCTTGGAAACAGACCGAAGTTACTATAAGTAAGGCATATGGCCACCATATTTTTGATTTCAGAGGAAGAAAAACCCTCCACACTCCAGATAGCAAAATCAGACTTATAAGCCATAACAATGTGCTACATAAATTAATTGCAGAAACCCATTAAAGACCAGAGAAACCAGACAGAAATCAAATAAAAAGGAAAGTAAAAAATAACCATTTGGTTATTTCAAGTTTCTATTTAAGATATATCCGTATTTTCTCCAAAACTTACACTTAGTTAGGTACATTACATACTGATTTGGTAATCTCTATCATACCTAAAAGCAGAGAATTCACAAAACGTTCTTACAGAATTTAAAAACCTGATAAAAATAGGTCAACTTATTCCCAAATATAATGTGAGAAAGCAGAAAGTTTCCACTTCTCTTTCATTTTCACTTTAAATTTTGCAAGCTTTTGCAAATAATGTAAAAGAAAAATAAAAATATATTGTTAAAAAGGGAAAAGAATAGACATTGAAGTGAAAATTGATGGTGGGTTAATAGTATAGTAGTCAAAGTACCTGGAGAGGACGGTTAGGATCAAGAAAGGCTTTTTAGAGATAACAGAGACGAACAGTGAAAGAGAAGGTCCTAAAGCTAGCAAAGCGTATCCGATCCCTGCAGCTACCGTCATCTTCCTTCCCCTTCTTTGATAGCCAGGTCCTAATTCTCCTGCGTTAGAAGGGAAAGGACACCTAGTGAAAAGGAGAACGAAGGAAGAAAAGAAACTAGGGAAAAGGAAGGACAATACTGGTATTAATAAATTATTTATTTTTCATTTTTTAAGATAAATTTAATTTATCACTTTAGTTGGTTTATAAATTAATATTTTTAATATTAAAAATATTTTGTTTTGATATAAACTAAACATAATAGATTGAAATAATATTATCGACTATATAAAAGAAATAGCCCTCTCCTTCTATTGGTAGAGAAGATGTTCAGACACGAAACCTCTTACTTTTACATTTTCTCCTGCAATGAATAAAAAGACCAATAAGATTATACCTGATTAATAATATTAAAAATAAATTTAATTGAGATTTTCTGTGTATATTTATATAAAAATACATAATTTTAAAATAAAATTTTTTTTCTTTTTTTAAAGGAAATAAAAGTTTACTTGAAATTTATTTTGTATGCATTGCAAATCAAATATAATAGAAAAAAAATAATAGGTGATAATAATCCTTCACTTTTAATATTTTTCATTAAATTAATAAAAAAATTGTGATTGGACAGATTTCATATCTAATATTTCTTAAATAATTTGAGTTAATTAATCAATTAATTAATTAAATTATTAATTATTAATATATATTTTTGAGAGTAATTATTAAACATCAATTTCTTTTTCTAATACACTCTCGTCAAGTAAACCAAAGAGACCAAACAGTGGAAGCAGAGGAAAGTAAAAAGTGATGGACTCAGACGACGACCAGCAACCGGAGGAGATTGTACCACTAAGCCAGAGACCAGAATGGTCGGACGTAATTCCCATCCGGCAAGATGACGGTCCCAATCCAGTGGTTCCTATCGCCTACAAACCAGAATTTGAGGAGACTATGAACTATTTCCGTGCTCTTTATCTCTCCGATGAGCGATCTCCTCGCGCTCTTCAACTCACTCACCAAGCAATCCTCCTCAATCCTGGCAATTACACAGTAAAAACCTACTTTTTTTTCTCTTTTTTAAATTTCTTTTTACTATTTATCTTTACCAGCGTTGAATTGAATTGAATGAAATTTTATTTTATTTGTTTATTTGTCTTTTGGGAAGGTTTGGCATTTTAGGCGATTAGTACTTGAAGCATTAAATATAGACTTGCATGAAGAGCTGGATTATATTGAACGGATTGCGAAGAAAAACACAAAAAACTATCAGATATGGTGAGGAAGTTTTCTGTTTTTTTCAATTCCTAGTTGTTTATGTTGATTAATTTAGAAGAGTATTTGCTAATTTAGTTATTTTGAGCTGGTCAATAAGAGTATCGTAATGAGCTCAAACTGTAGATTAGGAAAGCTTGTACTGCTGTTTGATTTTGATTTCAAAAAGGGCAGTAAATTGATTAATATCTTAATTTGTATCACACATTAGGAAATTGGGTAAATATTGATCTGCATACAATTGTGCCTTTTTTGGGCTGTAAACTGCTATCCTCATAAATGAAATCTATCAGGGACTAAGCAACGTGATTCGGATATCGTTTTCTAATAGATGGATGTGCTCTATGAGCATTTGCTTTGTGCATCTTCCTGCTGTTCTTCACTCAAAGAGGACAATGTGCTGTTAGGAAACAACCTAACTCGTGCGTTTGGCAAGTGAGAAAATAGGAGAAAGAGAGGGGAAAGGGAAGGAAAAGAAAGAAAGAGAAACCGGAGGAATAAGGAGAATATATTGATTGTTCAAAAGATTATATTAACACCCTTTCATATCATATCTGTATTATACTCTTATAACAGCCACGTCACATATTATTTACAATTCAGTATCCTATTGTGTCCTAACAATTACTCCCTCCTCTGAGATCCTTGTCGTCAAGGATATATTGAAATCGAATAAATCCAAAGCTGTATAGTTGTGGTAGGTGGCAATCTTCTTGTTTTGGACTTTAGGTCACCAAGATAGGTAATGTTGAAAATTCTACACAGCTTCATAAGGCACGGGAAGAAATAGGAAAAACTGATAATGAAAGAACCACCTCACCTACACCAATCAATCAATGAATGAGCTTGAAAACTCCATAATTTGTAGCTCAAATTGGCCTTTGACGTTTTCACAAACATCTGCAAGGCATGAATTTCCCTCTAACAGAGTGTAATTTCTTCATCTGTCTCATCCAAATTTCAAATTCATCTTCTTTAAGCATGTCATAACCATGTGCTTATATCTTCAGTTCACCAGTCCCACAACACAACAGTCAAGCATCTAATAGAACCTATTTCATTAAAAATATTTTCAGCAGAAAAGTCACTCACAAATTTGGGAACTCCATGAATGGTTTCAAAATCTTTAACAAGTTGAGTACCAAGATGAAAGAAATTACCCTTCCAAATCAAAAATTTCAGATTATGTTGCAATGAAATCGGTGTTGGATCTTGAATTTATCTCTGGAATTAATTTCAATACCCAAAGCACGAAGAGGCTCCAAGAGTTGTATTTATTTCACATTGAGCTTACACATTAAATTTTTGTCCCTTTTTCTCTTTACGCTCTTCTTTTTTAACTTCTTCTTCCTCTTCACTTCCTTCACAAGACTTATCATCATCCCAAAATTTAGAATCAAAAACAAAATGATCATCTTCCTCATTACCATCCTCTAGGGCTTCAAAGTAATTGGTAATTTCTTGTCTAATAAAAGTCATCCGATTTAATAAATTGATTCCAACATCTTTCTCCAATTTCTGAATGTCATTGCCGATAGTGGTCTTATAGATGTTAACGTCTTGGAGGATTTGGTGAAGTTGGGTCACAAGAATTGGTTCTGCTTTAGGTTTTGACATCTGATTGATTTTTTTTTTTTTTTTTTATCAATGGAGAATAATGAGAAATATTGAGAACTAGAGTAGAAGATTGAGAAATAGAGATTTGGGAGAGAGAAATAGAGGCTGAGGAGAGAATGAATTAAAGAAATAGAAAAGGAGAAGGGAGAATGAGAATCAGAAAATAGTAGAACGCATCCAAAGGTTAACCTGCTCAGATACCAAATGTTAGGAAACAACCTAACCCGTGCAATTGTTAAGTGAGAAAATAGGATAAAGAGAGGGGAAAGGGAAGGAAAAGATAGAAATAGAGACAGAAGGAGTAAAGAGAGTATATGGTTGTTCAAAAGATTATATTAACATCCTTTCGTATTAGTATTTATACTCTCATGACAGCCACATCACCTATTATTTACAATTCAGTATCCTATTGTATCCTAACATGTGCATTGTCCTGGAGTACTTTCCAATCTTGGAGTATAATGCTCTATGAGCATTTGCTTTTACTAGATCAATGCCTGGGCCAAGTTTGAAAACCTTGGATCTTAAATTTTGAAAGCCATTTATAGATTCTATTTTATTTCATTTTGCCAACTTCCAAGCCTTCTCCAAATTTAATTGTTCCAATTTTTAGCATTAACATACTGTTACCATAATACAGTGTTCATTCTAATGACAGATGTTTTGCAGGCATCATAGGCGGTGGGCTGCCGAGAAATTAGGGATTGTTGCTACAGCTAAGGAACTTGAGTTTACCAGGAAGATTCTTTCTCTGGATGCTAAAAATTACCATGCCTGGTCCCACAGGCAGGTTTGTGCTTCTTTCATTAACCCCACATGCTGAATCCATGGCATCATTCTGTTTTGGATGAAATTTCCCAAATTCTTGTTTTTATTTCTTTGTTTCTTTGGTCTGGGTCTTCACCAGTTCTATTTTTAAATAAGTTTATTCCTTTACCCCTTGTGCAGTGGGTACTGCATGCTTTAGGAGGATGGGAAGATGAACTTAACTATATTCAGCAACTCCTTGAAGATGATGTTTTTAATAATTCAGCTTGGAATCAGGCAAGGAACTAAACATTCTAGCAAGTGCTATACAGTAGTTACATCATGATAATAATAAAATGTTTATTTGAATATTTGAATTGCACATCCACATAGTGACCTGTATGATTTGCATGGAATGAATTTATTGCAAATGACTCCCGCTATAGTTCACTACCCATCTTTTAATGCTCTTCCATTTCCATTTTAGATCAAAATTTCTTCTCATTTATGTTCTTAGTTAAGAAACTTGTGTGTATATTTTTGTCTTGTAACAGAGATATTTTGTTATAACTAGATCTCCCTTTCTGGGAGGCCTAAAAGCAATGAGAGAGTCCGAAGTGAAGTACACAATTGAGGCCATTTTAGCTAACCCCGAGAATGAGAGCCCATGGCGATATCTTCGAGGCCTCTATAAAGATGACACTGAATCTTGGATTAATGATCATCAAGTCTCAACAGTATGTTTGAAGGTTTTGAGTGTCAAAACGAACCACATATTTGCTTTGAGCACACTTTTGGATCTTCTTTGCCATGGTTTTAAAGCAAACCAAGAGTTTAGAGATGCTGTTGATGCTCTGAGGACATCAGATTCAGACCAATCAGAGCCTGACTTGGCGAAAGCTGTCTGTTCTGTTTTGGAGCGTATTGACCCAATGAGAGTTAACTATTGGATTTGGCGCAAGAACAAACTGCCTGCATAGGCCTAACTAATTACTGGGTTAAAATTATGTGGGTTCACGATATGCTCCATTTGCAAGGAATATATTTGCAGATTTGAGAACTTGGATCTCTGTGCTTAATTCTTGTGTAAAACCCGAATTTATTCAGCTTTTAGCATGTTGAGGTTCTACAGCGGAGGCAGTCTATTAACTATTTCACTGTAATATGACACTTGAAACCGAGTAAATCTTGTACTAATACCATTGCTACTGGTGCTGTTATCTAGGTAGTTGGCTGTTTGTTTTGAAGGTTGAGTAAACATTGTGTAACATTTATATTGTGTTCGGGAACTTTTATGAACGAGAAAGAAATGATTATTCATGGGATATGAGCAGGAAGTATAAATAAACGATTTTTTTATGCTTGGATGTTTCAAAAAAGATAGGAAATGATTTTAAGTATCTTATGGTCTGTTTTAAAGAAAATATAAGGAGAAGAGATTAATGAAGTATAGATATAGAAATGTTATTATTTAATGGTTCAAACCCTCATCATAAAAACAGAAATTAGACACTGAAAAAAAAAATCATGCATTAATAATATAATTAACCCATTTGGCAGATGAGATATGTATGAAATTGAAACTAATAACAGATGAATCTGTGCAGCCGAAGTTAAAAGCCATTTTCAGAGAAAGGGAAATTACATTTTTCACTTGTATATATCACTAAAAATATATTAGAATATTAATCTGACATTTACGCTGTTGCCCGATATGATTTTTACCAAAATGAGCAAGTGAAATTGCGACTACTAGCAAGGCGATCTTTCTCAGTGCTCCTAAACAAACTAAGATACACGACCTAGTTCCACTTGCCTTTACAATGCATACACTAGAGGGGTAAATGAGTGACCAAATCCCTTATTAAGGAACTGGTCTTGATTTACAGATTCTTGCTCAGACTGGACTTCTTCACCTTGGATTTTGGACTTGAGGTTTCCTTAAATGCAGAAGGGCATAACTCAGTTATGCTGCACATTCCACAGCGAGGTCTGAGAGGTGTACAAATTGTTTGCCCAAATCCAACCTGTTAATTTGTAAGCAACCGAGGACATTCAGTCAACACTAAAATTCTTTCAATGTAAATATATATATAGGCCTTCTCAAGGTTCAGTTCTGAATGTTGGAACTAGTTGTTCCAGTTCCCAAAAATTGTAACCTGGACCAACCCCACCCCCCTAGCTGGAACCAAGGGTTTGGTACAAGTTTGGAACTGACTAAAAAAAAAAAAGGAAGAATTTTGGCCTTGAAACCAGCTGGAACTGATTGGAGAACTGGCCGGCCAATTCTAGTTGCATCTGGAACTGTGCCGAGAGAGAGAGAGAGAGAGAGAGAGAGAGAGAGAGAGAGAGTGGGTGTATGTGTGTGTGTGTGTGTGTATAGATTTACGCTGCTGTTGCATGTCTACAAGTGTGCATGAAAGTGCTACACGTACCAAAAGAGGGTTTATTGGAACCCATTCTTCCTTTGGAAGCCATAGTTGCAAAGACTGTCTTGTTTCCTCAGGAGTAGAAGTTTTCTAGCAAAGAGATGGAGCAAACTGATGTAATTATTTGTGTAGACCAGAAAAGAAGAATAAATTATGCATGCAATAAATCCAACAAATTCAACATGTTTCTATTATACAAGGTCATAGACTCATACACATGTTTGGATGACATGCTTACATTATTCTCATGTTCCTGTTCCTAGTTGTTTGTTGAGTTCTTTGGGAGCACACATTGTCCTCCACAGAGAACTCTCCTTCATTCTTTCTCAATAAAAAACAAACAAAATCAAGCCTTGGTTTGATTCTGCTGAAATACACAAAACATGTACAATCTTTCCTAGCTTATATGTTTGCAATTTTGATCCTTGAAAATCTTAAAATATACATAGGGAACTTCAAAATAAGGAGTTAAATATTTCAAAATCTATCAATGCACGGAAAAAGAAAAAAAAAAGAGAAAACTAAGAAAAAAATATGGGAATTTCTTTGGAATGCCATCACCAGGCAATGCAACATAAGATACCTGCTTTGTGCCTGGCCGAAACACCCATCCAAGCCGATTGCAAATGCGGTGCACATGGGTATCAACACATATCCCTTGAACATCGTCCCATGCAATATTCATAACCTATAGATGCAAAAATTAGAGTACCTTAAGAAACTAAGCCAGCAATCATATTGTAATGAATTTAATGTGATGGATTAAAGTTCAACTTAGCCCTTGACTTTTCAATTGTGTCCAAGCAAGCCCAAAATCAAATTCCGCACCATATAACTCTCAACTTGCTTTAAATTCGTCCAACCAAATCCAAAATTAACTTGGGGCAAATTTAGTCGTTGACTCTTCATTTTCAGGCCAACTAATCATATTTTTCTTCAAAAGAATAAAATTAATTTTCTACATTTTAAATAATTAAAAATTCTTAATAAATAAAGAAAAACCCATTAATCTTAAACCTGAAAAGCAATTATTATCTCTCCCTAAAAAGAAATATAAAATTCAGCGAATATGAATGTTTATGATTAGGGTGAAATTGACCTGAAAAGAAAAAGTCAAGGACCACATTGTTCACAAAATTAGTTGAGTTTGATTGGACGAATTTGAAAAAGCAAGGAGCTAATTTGGCCTTCAAATTAATTTTGGTCCTAATGTAATCAGCACCTACCAGATGAGCCATCTTAGGACCTATCCCTGGGAGAGCCAGCAAGTCCTCCAACGTTCTAGGTATGTCTCCATCATATGTTGTGAGACAAATTTTTGCTATTTTCTTCAAATTACAAGCTTTTCTTGTATAAAAGCCAACCTGAAAATAGAATTACAAAACAAGTACAAATAACCACAGCAGCAAATATGTCACCAGAAAAAAAAAAAAAAAAAAAAGAACAGGTGGTCAGAATTATTTGGATATCAAATATCCCAAGTAAAAGAAGGCAAATTTCAACTATTTCTTCATGTGATTTCTAAGATAACATACAGGGTAAATCAAATCCTTGATCTTTATTTCATCAGCTTTGTCAATGGCATCAGCAGTTAGCAGACCATTCTCATGAAGACGCTGAATTGCTCCTGCACAAAGAAAGATGAAAAAGGGGTCATAAGCAAAAGAAAAGGGCTAACACATGCAAAAATGCATAAACATACATACATAGTCATACACTACAGACAAATGACAACACAAGCTTTTTGTATTAAAAGGACTAAAGTATCTTCGAAATTGATTAGTAGCCCTGCCCCCTCTTTATAGCAGGTACTTCCACAGTTCGTTAAAAATAAATACTCATTCCAAAGGCTATTTTAGTCCAAGGTCATCTTCAAGCCAAAGAAGCATCACTGAGTAAGTTCATTCTAAGTTCAAGCTTTAGTCTCCTCAGATTCCTAAAAAACAAACTCAGTGTGAATAGTCAGATGCATGTCGCCTAGCTAAGTCACGCATTTGATCACCACTCTTCAAAATCATTTGTCATAAATGTCTCAGACTTCCTTTCATTTTTGTTCTCGCTTGGACAGCTTACAATCTCAGTCCTTTTGTAACTTTAGTCTGCTATTTACATATTAATGGTAATCTAGCTAATACTTTTATGTCAACTCTATTTTGACGCCATATCAGACCATACTGAGGGTCATCTAACAGATTTCATGATCCCTAGGAATTCGTACATAGCAAATCTATCTTGATACAAATTCCTGGAAGGAATGAGACTTGGAATTCTAAATTATTTTTTTATATATGATAAAATAGTATCAGAAGGAACTTGCCATTTGTTACATGATCCTTGGTTTGGCTTGATAGAAGCGATGAAACCAATACAGCAAATCTTCTTTCCTAAATAAAAAGTGGAAAGATGAGGAGTTTGATATATGGGATTAAAATTTCAAACAAACTTTTGATCTAAGAAGTCACCAGAAACCAAAACGAGCAACCAGCCATGGAAGACAAGGCAAGAAATAGTATTTGAGTTCAAACTTCATAATAGGCAAGTTGGATGACAATGACTTCTGTTAAAAAAGAAACACCTTTACACCTCACTAGTCAGTTAAAGTTCATCGATATAGGGCTACGTAAAACTTATTTATTCTATTTTCCTCAAATAGTCAAATGATGCATGACAACTACGTCCTTTTCACATGCCCTTCAGATAATTATTGGACTGCTTTTCTCCAAATGATAATGTATCAAAATGGAAGCCCATAAAGAAAGAATAGGTTTTCCTAGGAAAAAGAAGCATACACAACAAAATGAATACTCTCCATTGCTGATGAAAGGTCTCACAAAGGAAGGGACAAACCAAGACTTTGCCACCTCCTTTGGTGAAATAAACATCTATAAATTTAGGAGGTCCAGGTACCCACCACCATAGTTCACGTATGTTATGTACTTTTACCACATTAACACATTGAAGAGCTTTTAAGTTAGTTAACAGTCTCAGTAAGACAATATCATGCAGAATTTCAAGATTATAGCCATAATGTGTTACAAAATGGGACTTCCAACAATAAAATGACTTCCTCTAAACAATATGATAACATAGAAGAAGCTCTAAGCTAAGAAAATTTACAAAGGAGAGAAGCAGCAGAGTTTTTAATCTAAAACAGGAAAGATATGTTGACATCTAACAATACTAATAACCTAACGTCTCTCAATTCTGTTTACAAAGCCAGTATCAAACTGTTAGGGAAAATACCTTAGGAGGAAGAAAACTTCCAGCTTTCTCACATCCCATTGTGTCTACTGGTGCATCTTCTGAGGACCTCATTTTGCGGATCCCTTCAAGCACTATTTTCCAGTTGGCAGGGGCTTCATCTGCATCAAATAAACACATAAATTTGAAAAGATCAGTGTATAACAGTTGAATATCCTCCAGTTGGCAACTTAGGTTGTCAGCTGTCAACCAACATGACACTTATTAACCAAGGCATATAAACCAGCAACAAATAAAACAAAAAAGAAACAAATATTTCATGGTGATTCTTTTTAATCTTGATTTTTCACAGCCAGAGCACTCAAACAGAGTAGTTATATAGTTTGAAAAAAGGGTTTTTATAAAAATAAAAGGTAAATTGTGTATGATTACCAACAATATATTTCTAATCACATATTTCATAAAAAAAAAAAAAAAAAACATTATAGTCCCATTAACTTGCACAAAATCTATACCCAAAACCCATGTACTCCCTAATCCCTAGTCAAGGCAAGATTCAGCTGCCTTCTTTCATCAGCTCAAGTTACATATTTTTACTTTAAAAAAAAAAAAAAAGAAAAAAAATTGGTTTCTCTCCAAATTTTTCTTTTCTTATATTTGCTAACATCATATCCAATTTGAGTCCATACATTTCTGTATACCAATTGACGTATCAGTAGAAGCAATCTCAGTGTCCACAGGAAGCACACCTGTGGTGTGGTTTGACTTTCCTGCAGAAGCATTTGCATGAAAAAAAAAAAAAAAAATCAGTAGTTACTTAGAATTGCTGAAGAAAGTAATTAAAGATAAAATATCCAACAAAAGTGCTTACTTAAATGCATAAATCCATTTGCCTTTTTATATGCAAAATCTTCAATGTCAGGTAAAGGAGACAGCTGCATAGAGAATGTACAAATATTTTGATATTTTTAATCAACTATCACATGAAATTAATATGCTAAGCATACAAACATTGACATATTCTAAAGTCTATCAGGAGCACAGACAACCATTGGAGTTGTCTCCTAATACGTAGTGCTGATATGGAAAAGAGTATTATTAATGTAAATGGAGTCCAATCTAATGATAGAAGCACAGCGTAGTTAAGGTTCAACTTTTTGGTCTACAAAGATTAATTCACTGCATCGAAAATTGGGTCAGGGGGCATTCTTGTTAAGTATTAGCTTACTGCAATTTTTTCAAGATCTTTCTCTTTGCTCTTTTTTATGTCCTAAGTACCTGCCTGCTACAATTTCTAGAGTTTATCACTTGACAGAAAATGCATCTACGCAACAAATCAGCAACAAGTCAAGCAAATCCAACAACAAAATGGAATATTAATCAGCAAAAAGAAAATTAAAGGCATAGTCTTTCCCACACAGAAAAATCTGAATGATAATATTGTATGAATGACTCATGTAATGCTTTTCTTTTCTTTTCTACACGAATCTAGAAGAGATCAATTAAAAAATAGAAACCATGCATTATCTTCATTTGATGAACTTAACCAAAAGAATATATATATCCAATGTAATTAATACTTAACAAAGAATTTAAAACCAACAAGTGTTTAAGGGTACAATACCAAAAACCGACACAAGAATCTAGTGCACCAGGAAAGCAAATAAAAGGAAACCCATTATCACAGCTTAGTTTCAGGAATTAAAAACATAAAACACCCATATGCAAAACATTCGAGGAAGAAAGAAAATAGGAAAAGAAAGACTCTTACTTTCTCTTTCTTGGGTTCTACTTTAAGCTCACTCTCTTCAACTTCCAGAGTCTTTTGGGTTCTTTTTTTCCTGACAAAAACACGAGTTTTTGGCTTTGAGTCCTCTTCAGAACCTGAAATTTGCAGAAAAGAAGATGAAATCGGGACCCATAAAAAGAAAACAAGAAAAAAAAATTTCCCTTTTTTAGGAATTTTAAAGTTTTTGTTTGTCTCTAACCTGGGATTGGGTCAGAAGAGAGAACCAGTGATTTAGATTGGATGATTTTGGAAGACAATTTTGTATTGGGCATTTTGTTACATTTGAATCGCCCAAAAGCTATTGGAAGTAAAGGACTTCTCAGAAAAGTGAGACTCATTTACGTTTTGGAGGGACAGTCGGACTATAATCTGCATTAAAATTTGTACACTATTCGATGCAATTTCCGACAATTTATATCATAAAACTAGTAATTAAAAGAACATTTAGGAAAAGTGATGCTTTTATTTTGAAGTTAGAAAAACATATAAATATATATAATATATAAATAAATATAAAATCAAACAAATTTATAAATTATTAAATATTAAAAATTATTGGAAAAAAAAAATTGAAGAATAAGAGTTAAAAAAGTAAGAGATAAATTATAGGAAAACTAATTTTACAGCGGATCGATTAGTAATTTTTGCTATTGATTTTGGAGTTTATATTTTAGATACTTCTTATTCAATTTTCATTTTTTTTTTATAATTTGAATACCGCAACAATAACGTGGATCATATAGTAAGAGTGATTTTCCTTTTTGAATAATATTATTAATAGTTTAGTAGTGGGTGTTTTCAACCCTACATCGATTAAATATCGAACTCATAAAACGCATATAAAGGTGGTAAGTTAATTAGTTAATTGATTAGTATTAACGTTTTAGGATTGGTTGATCCAAAATGTCGAATCATTCAAATTTGAGTGGTTGTGATTTCTTATGCTCAACATTGATTGGTCCAATTTTGTTTTAAGTCTTACTTATTTTAGGTTAAAAAAAAGAAAAAAAGAAATTGTTTAGAAAAGAGAGAGTTGGATAATTGTTGAATTAGAAAAAGCTTTCTTATCAAGCAACAAATAAAAATACTTCTCCTCCTTTCTCATTTTTATCTAATTTTCAGTTTTTAAAACAATTAGGTGAAAATCTTCTATTTTTCTTATATCCCTTTTATTTTTTATTCTCTTTAAATCATACTTGGTTTCATTTTTAATTTCTTAATGGTGGTTTTTTTGCGTTATTTTTCTAACACATGGGCTAGGCCCAATAAGTCCAATACAATTTGGATCCTGAGCAATGGGCCTTGGACCTGTTAAAGACCATGATCTCACTTGGAGCAAAGTTCAAAGTTGTTGAAAGTTCAAAGCCCTAAAGAACTTGTTCTATCATTTTTTTTTTATTTCGTTATTTTTGAATCCCACTTAAACACTCTTAAAAATTTTAAAAATCTTTTAAATAAGTTTATTAATAAAATTTGAAATTTGAAATTTCATAATATTTTTTATATTTAATAGTCAAACATATGAATATAATTTTTTATATATTTAATAGTCAAATGCATTTATATTAAATAGTCAGATTGATTTTCTCATTTTGATTTAAGAATCTCTTATATAAGAAATTTCATTAATTTAATAAATTGTGTAACTTTCAATATTATTTTTATTTATTTAATTTTTGAAACGATAAAAAAGAAAAATCTAACCCAAAAATAATTCTTATAACAAAAAATCTAAACCCAACCTTCCATATAATTGTGAGAATGGTCAAATAACAAGAAAACAACATCTACAACCCAATTGAGAAGCTGCTTTACAAAGAAGTCAATGCACAAAAATATTTTTGTTGGCATATGTATTTAATGACACAATCCAAGGATTCACCAAATCTATAATGATTCATGTAATATAAGACTTGGACCAACATTTTCAAATAAAGATAAAGTTGAGATTAAAATGCATTGGCAGGAAAGAGTTTTCGGGTTCGATTTTACTAAATATATCTACAGGGAGGATGAAAAAATTCAACTGTTACTAAAATTTGAGCCGAATCAGACGGTCTTTAATGACTGATAAAACAACTAATTTCATGAAACAGACTCTCGGTTGTTTCAAATATATCCATACATGTCTGGATTCGATTGTCTCCGTTGGGCTCCATATATATCTGAAATGGGACCAATTCGGATTGCAGACTTTTTGTTCTGTAATTGTCAATTCTGATTCTGAGATTTTAAAATGTCCAAATTCCAAATCCTTTAGGAACATTTTTCAATTCCCTCACAGTTATCTATCCAATCGCACAAACAGGATTCAAGATTCCGAATCTGAATCATCCCTATCAAATGATCACTTTTCCAACACAATATCTACCGTTGATACACTTGATCATTCATTGCAATTTTTTATCATAAATTTACTCTCCAAGTCAGTCAATGAACACGAAATTCATTTCCATTGTTGGAATTTTATAAATATAAATATTTTTTCGAGAGAAATAAGAAAATGTCAAATATATATTCTCAATACTGAAAATTTATTTACATTTTATAAGTCTATATCTCAATAATATATTTTAAAAGTTCAAAAACATTTTTTATTTGAGTAGATTGTGTGATAGAAAAGATTAGACTTTTAATTTTTTATATTTTGATCAATCAGACTACACATGATTACTGTAGCTAAAAATTATTTTAAACATATTACATATTTAAGTTTGAATAGTTTATTTATTTATTTTATAAAAAAAAAAAGTTGAATAATTTACTCAATCTTTGATTAGTAGATTAGTAAATAAATCTACTAAAATCTGAATTTTTTTATATTAAAAGTTGATATTTAATAAATAAATAGTAAAGCATTGTTTGTTTAAGAAACTGATACAAAAGTATTTAATCAATTAAAACTAAAATAAAAATTGATTGATGCTTTATTTAATTATGGTGTAATTAGGTTAACAAACACTTGGGATGGATAGAGGAAGCATCTTTTTATAATTAATTCATTAATTAATATAATTAACAATAAAAATTTTAAAAAATATATAAAGAAAAAGAAATAGTGGGTCAAGTCAACCACAATCTACAAGTAAAGCATCATCCAAGATACTCTCTGAATTAAAGCACACACAGATAAAAAAAAACAATAGTGTATAGACTTTTTTCTTTTTTCTTGTTTATTTAAGCTCGATTAGTTAGATTCGAACATGAATTTACTGACAAATTGTATATATATTTATCATTAAGTTATTTCTTGATTAGTTAGATGAATTTGCAATTCGATCTGATTAAATAACGCTACGTACAACTTCTTAATCTTCCCATGATGAAATTTTAATACTGCTTCTTAATCATTTAGCTCAATAAGACAGTAAATTCAGATTTAATATTCCGAATTCAGCCTAAACAAATGATAGTTTAGACTCAATTACATTATTTCAGGTGGGCATTACATTGACATATTTTCGTCTACCAAATTTCTCCCTGAACCCATATGTTATTTTCACGTACACTGTTAATTATGTCCTTGTATATATAATAGTGCATGACTGCCTGTCTTAGTTGCATTCACTAACAAATTAAGATACAAAGTGCAGTGCAGGTCTGAAAATGGTTCCACATGGCTTTAGATTCAATCCTACAGATGAAGAGCTCCTCCAAATCTTAGACAAAAAAGCTTCTAACCAAGAAATGCCTCTCCACTTTATTATCCATACCAATATCTATGACAGTGAACCTCAAAATCTCCAATGTCTGTTCTTGCACAGCTCTTCTCTTCTTCCGTTCTTTTTCTTTTCTTTTATTTTCTTTCTTGATTGATCCATTTTGTGATGTTAATTACAGGGAATCATAGCGAGGATATAGGAAATGATGAGAGATACTATTATTGCAAGAGAGAAAATGATTCCAGGGAAGTGTCAGGAAGGGGATGGTGGAAAGCTACAAGCCATGTCAAGAAAGTTCATGTTAGTAAAGATCTTATTGGCTATAAAAGGCCTTTAACTTTTCATAAGTACAAAGACCAACTCAAGAACCGCAATAATGCGATTAAGACCAATTGGATAATGCATGAGTACAGCCTCCAATCCAAAGAAACGGTTTGTTCCACTTCCATTTCTTTTTACTCGTTTTCGGTTAGAGCTAGTGATGATTTCATGTCCGAGGATGAGATTTTTTTTTTGTTCACTATTATATTGGAATAATTTTCTGAACGGTAAGGTTATAAGTTTGAATATCGTAGTGTGGTTAACCCAATAAAAAAATTCCATGCAAGTGAACAACATAAGCTGCCCAACACAAGTTCGATTATCCGAAAGTATACTTGCTAGTTGGGAAAGCTAAAAGTCTTTTACGCCGTATAGCTCGAAGAATAATTGATAACCTGATTCTGAAAAAAGGAAAAAAAAAAAAAATTCATGCACGTATAGATTTAACATAAAACATAGAAAGAAATTAAAATAATATAGAATGACATTATTTTTAAACCCTTTTACTGTATAGTTTCAAATCCTTTAACATGGTATCTGAGCCATGCAGTTCTTTTTTATTTCTCAATTGGTTGTTGGCTAGGAATGGAGACTTTGCAAGATCAAATATAAGGGAAAGCCAAGCATACAAGAAGAGATGGAGAATATTACGCAACGTTACTCATCAACCAACAACTCTGAAGAAGCTGGTGGCACTTCAATGAATGCCCAATCGGGTTCTAATGATAGAGAACAAGACAAGCAAGACCAGCCTTCAGTAATAGCATTAGACAATGCAGATCATCATCAAAGTGATTATTTCTGGAATCTGCAGGAGCAAATTCCAGAAACTCCATGTGATAATCCTAATTATTTACCAACTATGAGTACTAGTTTATATTTCAGTGAGCAGCTAGATCCCAGCTACAGTGAGCAGCAATTTCCTAGTCTTTGGTCCTGGTAGAATGTAATCACCAACGCAATTTATATATATAAAGGATGCTTGTGTTTTAATATATAATCAGTTCTTAATCTCTCTTTATTTATGGCATTTCATGTACTTGATATTTTTGATAATTTAACTTAATATATATAACATCTTCATATGTAAAATAATTTTATTTTAATATTTTACATTTAAATAGTAATTATTTTTATATCAGCTGTGGTCTGAAAATGTGTAAAAACCTTTTATACAAATATAAATACAGTTTAAAATTTCTTTTGCTTCTAATGTTTAAAAAAAAATTACCAGGTTGTGGTGTCTGCTACAAATGATCCATCATATTTGGATTTGTCAGCTTTTGGTACTTTAGTTAGTGATTGTAAATCTCTTCTTCGAGAGATCAGCAATGTGGTTGTGGTTTTTGCTCGAAGATCTGCGAATGGAGTGGCCCATGCTTTGGCACAGGCATCACATTCTCTGTCAGATATGGTGGTGTGGTCTACGCCCCCAAGCTTTATTTTTGATTTGCTAAGGCTTGGTAGCAGTTAATAAAATACATTTCACTTTTTCAAAAAAAAAAAAAAGAAAAACTAAAAATTACACTTTCAGTATGACATATAAAATAAAAAATTTACAAATTACGATAAATAATACTCTTTCCTTTGGAAATATGAATTAGAAATTTCAATTTAAAAAAAAAAAAAAAAGGCAAGCAGCCAGCGTGCATGTGCATAGTAAAGAATGCAGCAAAAATGGCATACAAGAAAGTAGCTGTGGGGCTTGTGCACACTTGACACATTATTTCTCTATTACGTGTATACCTAAACATGAATATGTTTAGATAAGTCAATGACCAATCGGATCATTGCAAGTTCATGCATATTCAATGGTTCAATGGAAGAACCAAAATAATCTATTACTAGGATCCTTCAATTCACACTGTAAATGAACAGAGCTGAAGAATTCGTGAGGTTAGAAACTCATCTCAATAGAATTTAATTTGTTTCAAACTCGGTTTGAAATTCAACGCGTTTATAAAAGTTTAGACTCTAAACTTAATTAGAGATTTCAGCTTTTAACTCAAAAAATTTTGAAGTCGAGTTGGTTTATTTACTAAACGAGTAAACTTGAATTTAATTATTATTTCGAACTTTTTTCGAACTAATTCGATTTATTTACACCTCCTAATTTACACTATTTTTTTTAAACCACGCAGTAATTTTACCAGATATGATTTTATATTAATTTTTTTATTTGTAGATTTCTTACTGATTAATCACCGGCTCGACCGACAGTATTAGAATTAAAATTAAAGTGTTCCAACCACTTATCTAACTCAAGGAATAACCAAAAGGAAAGAGCATCTTACATTACATGTACATTAAATAAATGTGATCTTGTAAGAAAATCTTAAGCAAATGGCAAAACTACTCATTGCATATCTAAGTGATGTAAAGAATAAGATATGCTATTGAACCAAAGACTTGCTCAAAGTTGAAGTCATCTATGGCATAGATAGTGTGTATTTTCAAGTGTCCCTTTCCTAGGGTTTGCTTTGTGTTTCAAAAAGCAAGTTTGTTCTTTTGCTTGGCTGCTACTCAGTGTTTGGAAGTTGATAGTGAGATTTCTAGAAAATTTCCAACTTAGATTATAGACAATATCATTCCGCGTGGTTTTGACTCGGTTTAGATTCAAAATCTCTCATAGGAAGACTAATTACCACACCTGATTAGCTATTAATACCTTTAATTTTAACATCTAATGAGTTTCATATAATTTGTTCATAGGATGCTTAATATATTCGGCTTTATAGAATTTCATTTGAAAAATCTTTTATTCCATTAACTCTATAATAGTGATTATACTCGAATTAAATTTTATTAATATTATTTTTGGAATAATTTATAAATAAATTTTAAATTTAAGAACTTATATATTTGGCTTGAACAAAATATAATAATTTCAATAAATAAATAGTAAATATAAAAATTTATTTATTTTTATTTGCAGCACTTCGAATTACACAATAAGGAGTAGTTTTTTCTGAATTCACCAAATTAGTAAAAATAATTATTGTCGAGAGGACTCGAAAGCGAAACCTTTCACTCCTCACTTAATTGAGAAGACCAACCAAATTACGCATAATTAACAAATATAAAAATTTAGTTATAATTGATTCTTATTTTAAAAAATGAAAAATTTGAAATAAATGAATTTCAATATTACATTACCTTAGTAATACACCACAACTTATTTAAATTTTTTAGCCAAAATTTTTTATTTTAAAAATAAAAAAATTATAATACGATCCATGTGGTTTGCAAAATACAACTAATTCATCCATATCTTTCAGAAAATAGACTAAAATACCTTTATAGTGTACTTCTATTGGACTACAAAGTCTTTTTGTCTAATTTTTATATATTGTCTATTAAGTAACTTATGAGAAGACGAAAATACCCTCTCGTTTTTAAAAACGCACGAGGGACAGACCAATTGTATTTTTTTCAAACCATAGAGACAATACAGTAATTTTTCTGATCAAATATTTTGGTATCTCTCCTTTGATCTCTTTATTTTCTTATTAACTTAACATAAAAATAAAAATTATACAGAATAATCTAATAATGTAACAAAAACAAAATATAGGGACAAATTAATATATTTTAAAAAAAATATAAACGGCCTAATTGTATTTCGTAAGAGAGATTGCACTGTAATTTTTCCTTTTATAAAATTTACATGATGAAGCTGTCTTCAAGGTTAAGGATAAGGAATATAAAACATTATTCCAATAGAAGAAGAAGTGAAAGTCATTAGCAAATTAAGAATAATTTTTGTAGGTTTTCATACACATGTTTTTTCCACTTTGATACTACCAAATCTTTGTGATGGTGGAAAGAAAGAAAAAGATAATTCCAAATCCAAAGATAACATAAGAATCAATATGTAATCTTTTATAATCTACTATTGATAATCATAATTCATTAGTCATTGATTATGATTAGAAAAAAATGGCTTTCAACACATCAAGTTAAGTCTTTTCTTACAAGACATAAGAGAATCCTATGTTGTTTAAAAGAAAAATTATAATACGATCTCTATAGTTTGTAAAATACTATTAATCTATTTCTATTTTTTTCAAAATATATTACTTTGTCCTTATATTTTACTTTAGTTATGCTATTATGTTTTTATATCCAATTTTTATATCTTTTTCTGTAAGTAAATAAGAAAACGTAGGTCAAATGTGAAATATTAAAATATTAAATCAAAAAAATTACAGTGCAGTTTTTATAGTTTGAAAAATACAACGAAATCGTCCTCATATTTTTAAAAAGAGGTATTTTTATCATTTTATAAAATACTTAATGGAAAATGTGTAAAAATTGAACGAAAGAATCTCATAGTTTGACGAAGTAAACTAGTTTATTTTTTAAGAGAAATGAATGATTTGATTATATTTTATAAACTATAGGTATCGTACTGTAATTTTTCTTTATTTAAAATGTAAAGTTTTTTTTTTAAATTATTAAAATTTAAAGTTGAGCTCAGCCATGATCTAATATGATGATTTGTATGAGGCTATCCATTACTTTGCATATGTATTATGCACTCTTTTTTTTTGTTACTCTAATAAATAATTATTGCTCATGTTTTTGTTACATTTGAAATTTTACAAAAAATTATTACTTGTTAAAATTATAATTATGTTCCTAAATTCTCATCACATTTAAAATTTTATAAAAAATTATTATTTCTTAAAATCATAAATATGACAAATATTTTGAAACACAATATTTTTTCAAATGTGATAAATATTTAGGAATTGAAGTAATATTAATTTTGTCTCTGTATTTATTAGACTATCTAAGATTTCACTTTGGAATTAAATAAAATTGGTTAAATTAACCAAAATGAAATTAGTTGAGATTTTATTGGATTAAAACTGAAATAAAAATCAAAATCAAAATTGATTCAAAAGGTTTCAGTCATAGTTTTGAGACCAGGAATTGAGATGGTATACATGTGGGAAGCAACCTCCTAGTTCCAATTCCAATTTTGGTTTCAAAATGGAACCTCAGCAAATTTTTTTCCAGTAGAATTTTTTTTGTTGGTTACAGCTGATTAAACCAGATTTGGATTCTCACAATCCAGTTTTCTCAATTCATTCATAGTGCCAAAGTTTAAACGTTGGACGTTGCTTAAGAGATTTGGTATCTCATCCCACTAAACCGGACCAACTGGTAATTGATTTTTTCTAGTAGAAAATTTTGAAACAATGTATTTAAGATGTTTAATTGTTTTTTTTTTTTTTAAATAATAATTCACAGCAAGTCCATTTACTTAATTTAAGTTTTGTGTGAAATTTAGACTGCTTTCAATTATAATACATTTTATTTATAACATATCCAATCTTGGTTTTGCAACTTAATTCTCTCTTTTTACCCAAAAGAAAAAAATTTAATACAATAATTTTTTTTATTTCAGTAATATACCAAAATAACTAAATTATAAAATTTTAAACACAAAACTTTAGTTGAGATAGAAAAAGTGTGACAAATCGACATTATTTTTGGTCAAGTTGGTTTGGTTTGTCAACTAAACCGATTCTTTTATGAAGGTAATAAGTCCTCAGTCCTAGAAGTCGATTTAACAATATGCAACTTAATAAAAAGACAAACAAAATGTTAATTTCATTGACTTAAAGAACCCTCTTGACAGAAATTTTAAGGATTGAAGACAAACTGTGCTGTCCACAGTAGAAACAGGTTCCAAATATTCTCTTGCTGTACACGAAGCTGCATCACTTCACCAAATCTTCGGTGGTAGAATGGATACCAAAAATAACATAGATTACAGAGATTAAACTCAACATGTTCATGCCGCCGGAACATATTCAAATCGAAAGCCCAGCTCTTGAGGACACATCCTACCTTCATAGACATCCTGCAAATAAGGTATTTGCTCCCTGTGTTCATCCACATAAGTCTTTAAGAAGCGTTCCTCACTCACCATCAATACAGATAAGAAAGAGACATTCTTCTTCGAAACACCTTTCAAATTCAAAGTTTTGATAACTAAACCCCTAGGAATGGTTCTCTTCTTCACACTGAAAGAGAAAAGGTGAGGATATGCAGCTATTTGCGAAGGCTTCATTTCCATCACATTAATTAGAAAATCCATAACAGCAACTATTTTCTTCTCCGAAAACAACATGAAATTCGGATACTTTTTGAAAGCTAACATTATCTCATCTTTAGACCAGCCATATCTTCCATAAACCTCAACTCTGTGTTGCCAAGTTGATTCAGATAATCCGGCAACTGCACAAAGAGCATGGATAAACTTAGTTTCTGTAGGACAGATCCCCATATCAATAATCTGTTTGATCTTCTTGCGGAACTTGTCAACATTATAGCATATCAAACTAGAATGATAGATCAATAAAAGCTGTATAACGGATTGTGGCATTCCAATTTCTCTTAAAAGCAATAAATTAGGAGCGCAAATATTTTCCACATTACATAGAAAAATCCTGGATGCCCTACTTATAGCTTTAATGGCCAATTCATCGCCGAATAGCAAAGCACTCTTGAGGAATTTATAAACAGGAATAATTTGATTTCTTAAGCTACGTGTTAATATTAATGGGTAAAAAGATATGATTTTTGTAATGTCTGGGCCAGTCATTCCAATTGAAGAGAAAAACTTGAGCTTAGGAAAAATGATTTTCTCAGAATCATACAAAAGAAGCTGCGGCTGTGATTTAACTATTTTGGTTATTTCGGAATGGGAGAAACCTTGCTTGTTGAGAAGAGCCAGAAAAGAGTCTGGTCTTTTTGCGGTCATAAATTGGACTTTTTTACAAGCAAATTTAGCGGCTTCTGGGGACAACCTACATGAATCAATGAGGTAAGATATTGTAAAAGAGGTTTCTTTAAGTTGTTTTTGGTTACTAATTGTTGTATTGCTATCTGATGAGAAACATTTGGCAATAATAACGGGTGTAGATTGAAGAAACCAAAAATGGGACAAGTCACAAAAATTCCTCAAGATGGGAGGCAGCAATTGTGGTGATTTAGCGTATGGCGAACGAAACATAACTGAGCTGAATCGTATGGAAATCAAACTGTAAAAGAATGCAAGCAACTGACTTATTACAAGACTAATTCTTACCGTTGGCTGAATTTCGATTAAGAGTCGTCATCTGGGTTTTGCAGTTTGTTCCTCCCAACAGCGCTGATTGCAGAACAGTGAAAGATGTTTAACTGTCTGGTCGTTGATTTGAAGAGTGCTCAAAATCTAAAAATTGGTAATACTGATCTTGGACAAAACAACTTGCATCGGTTGCACGCTTAGTAATCAAAATACCCTGAAATGGAAAGAGAATTAGGGTTTGGTTAAATTGGGGAATTAAAGAGGATTTTGTTTGATGTTTTGAAGGATACTGAAAATGGGAATTGAAAAAAGGGAAAAGAACGCGACGATGAGAGGCTGCCGTTGGGCGGGATCGAGAGTTACGTTGGACAAGTTGCAGTTAAACGACGTCGTATCTATGCATTTTATTGGACAAAATTAGCATTTATGGTACATTTCTTTTATTACATTATCATAAACTCTATTTCTTTTTTATTTAATGGTCTAGTATCCGAAACTCATTATTCGACTAATCCGGATTTATACCTAGTAAGTCCATAAAGAGGGTAAAACTCATTTTTAATATTTATGGTACATTTCTTTTATTACATTATCATAAACTCTATTTCTTGTTGATTTAATGGTCTAGTATTCGAAACTCATTAACCGACTAATCCGGATTTATACCTAGTAAGTCCATAAAGAGGGTAAAACTCATTTTTAATATTTAAAGGTATTTCTTATTTTAGACTAAAATTTAAGAGTTTTGATTTAACAAAACGGAATATCTGTCGTTCCACCTTAACTTTCTAAATATTATAATTTCTAGTTTTTTCTTTTAGCGAAATCATAAGCTCTATTTCAATGAATATAAAAAATTTGTTTCATTTAAAAATATTCGGTCTCATTTTCTTATCATTATCATAATATACGGGACACTGTATTGACAAGAGATATTGTAATTTTTAAAAAATTAGAACACACTAGACCTAAAAAAATATAAACATAAAATAAAGATCATCTAATTCCTTATTTCAACATTATTATTTAATTTCTCAAAATTAATATTATTATTAAAAATTATAGCACCTCTGATTTAATTATAGACAAATCGACATCTTTTAAAAGATATCAAATTTCGACATTCTTTATTATCTTTTAATTTTATATTTTAAATATTAATAATTATTAAATACATTTAACCTAATAACTTAAAATTTTTGTTAATTACTTTATTTAAAATCTTATAGAATTTTAAAAAGTGTCTAAAATATTTGAGGAATTTCAAATTCAGAATAATGTGATGCTTGTTCCAAAAACTATTAAGCTGCTTTGAAAGAGTTTCAAACAAACAAAAGAAAAAAAAAAAAAGGTAAATGCATAATAAATTACTAAAAAACATTTTCAATTCATTATTTTAAAATTGGACCATTTACTCCCAAATTTATTAATAGATTTGCACTTTAATTTCTAATAATTCAAAATTAAAGTATAATTTAATTCCTAAAGGTACAAAATTTAAAGTTTAATCATCAATGTAGTCCTACTAATTACTATCAATTAATACTTTATTAGCGATAACTATCAATTCAATACTCATCACTGCATTGCGCAGTCTGATACTTGTCAGAGCTTCGCGCCTTCACGCTTAAGGCGTTACCCACAAACATTAAACACATTCTTTTTTTGGATTCTCTCTCCCTATATATACAAAGAAAGTCACAATCTTTCAGTTTCAGTTCTGCGCTTTCTCTCTTCAAATGGAGAAAGGGAAAGTGTTGTGCTTTTTCGCTTGGTAAGGCATTGTCAGCCTTTAGTTTATATAAATAATCATCGACCTTTTTTTATTTTTCTTGAAAATTTTTTACGTTTGTTTGTTCTATCACTTGTTTAGGGTTTTGGGTTTTAGGTGTAAAACTTTAAATATGCTAACTGTTCTTTTTCATATTTTGATGTTTTCCTTTTTTGATCATGCGTTTGATTTCTATTGGTAAGGATAGACGATTTTTTTTTTTAATTTCACCTTTTTGATTTGTTTCTTCTTTTTGCTATTTCGTTGCTATGTGGGTTGCTTAGGGTTTTAAGGTTTTTATGTTAGGTGGTATTATACTATCTAAAATCCTTATATTTGGCATTTTGATTTTTTATGTTTTATTTTTAATGGTGCATGTTATATATTAAAGGATGAAGTTTGATTATTTCTTTAACCTAGAGAATTTTAAGGTGTAAAAGATATCTGTCTTCTATGGAAGGTCATCTTTTATTGTTAAATTGAATGCTAATTGCATTGTGAGTTTCCCCTTGCGAAAATGTTAAGTTTTTCCTTGTTTTTTATAAGGGGAATTTTAAATGAAAAAAAGGAGAAAGAATAAATAGCTATTGTAATGCAGGAGGAAGAGTTGTTGAACTTGGGCCAAGTTTAATATCTTCCCTTTCTGGTTTTAGATAATTAAAAATCTAAACTTGTAATTTTCTTAAAATTCAGTACATTGAAAGATAATTAATTTTAGGTACAAGATTTTATCTTTCAGAGTAGGAAGTTGATAGTATCCTGAAATTTGCTAGGAGTTGGGTAATTTGTATATAAACTGCTTAAAGTGGACAAAAATTCCTTGATTTGGAACAACTTTCTTGCCGAGCATATTACGTCTGTTGTTTTCTTTTTTCCTCTCAGGCTTTTATATTTTGAAAAACCTGGGAATTGAAAACCTAATTGGATTTTTTTCTTCACCATTATAGATATCACAATTGGAGAGCGAGTCCTTTTTGGAATGATGTTGGGAGCGATAGAATCAGTGGCTCATTGTCCAACTGAGGATGCTCTTGGTATATTGTTAGAGTACCTAGTTGATCCAAAGCTACCCTCGAAATCTTCTGCAAGGTGTATCCCATCACAATCTGATCAGGAACTAGTTGCAAAACAGGTGTTCTTCATTCTCTCTTCTGTTCATCAGTCTTTTGTCAGAACCATGTGACTGCTAGCATAAGTTTCTTCATTTTTTAGTTTTTAGGTGAAGTTATTATTCTAGAAGAATGATGTTTTTCATTGCAGTAAATTAGTAAAGAAACATATTTATTGCCAGTTGTATATTTTTGGCTAATGGATCACATGGGCGGCTGCTGTTTTTTTTTTCTTTAGCGATTTTGTAATCTGTTCTGGAGAAAGTGTGCTTTACTTTTTATGTATTGTAATCTGTTCAGTTTTGGTTGAAGAAGCTTTCATAAATCCTGGGTGTTATGCCTAAACAGTTGTTGAAGATCTTAAATCTGTCTCCTGTTTATGTTCTTCATTTTGCTGAAAATTTTGGAGACTGCACTGGTGGATAGAAGAAACAAACAAAAGAAGTTTCTTAAGTTTATTCTTCTCACTGGGAAGACTATGTTATCAGAACTAGATTGTTGTGGCTGATTGACTCTTACTCAGTTGGTCTTTAAAATAAGTAACAATGGCTTCACTCCTGGACAAATGGGAAAATATTTAGGGGGGAGAGTGTGTGTGTGTGTGTGTGTTTGTGTGAATATGAATGGATATTTATTTGTTAGTGCAACCCCTCATGTTGTTTGTAGTATCTGTTGTGCTGGAGGTCTTATAAGCACAAAGTCATATGCACATTTTTAGATATCACCTTAGTTATGTTCCTTTTGGGACTTCTAGTTAAGTATTCACTCGTTTAACTGCTGTTTTTGCTCTTGCAATTGATTTCCTTCAGGTGCATGCAGTTGTTTTACTTTATAACTATTACCACCGTAAGCAGCATATACATTTAGAATTTCTTGGTTTTGAAGACTTCTGCAAGTTAGCTGTAATTTTGAGACCTACTTTATTGCCTCATCTGAAACTAATGCAACTATCCAATGATACTGAGCTAGATGACCTTGAAAAGCAGCTTTCGTTGACAGAGAAAATGATTATGGATGCATGTGATATTTCTACAAGTTTAGATGCATCCAAAAGTGTTCCAAGTTCAAAGGGATGGACAATTTCCAAGGTTGCTGTCTTTCTAATAGACTCAGTGAAGGAGAATTGCTTACTGCAGTATGGTTCCATCACTGAAGGTATTTGGTCAGTGATTGAGAAAGCTGTGGAACTCTCTTTTAACAATTCAAAGTGCAACATGGACTCAGACCCCACAAACAGAAAGAAAAGATTTATTAGAAAACCTTTGAGAAATGAGCCAGGTATTGATGAAGCTGGCCTTCAGCAACATGCATTTTCAGCTGTTAAGGAAGTAACTGGTAATTGATCAAACAATTTGGTTTCTACCTTTTTTTTGTTATTTTTCGTTTGCTATTGCTATCGCAATTGTTTTTTATATTAATACTATTTTGGATTTGTTTATTAATCTCTAAGTATGGTTGAACAAGATTCTTGTCTGTATGACAGGTATTAATCAGGGAAGTCTTCTGGTTTTGGAGAGACACATTGTATATTCTACTAGTAAAGAAAAGACGGCTGCCTGCTTTTATATAATGCAGTGCACACCAAACATGAATCATGTTACCCAAAATCCCATTAAAGATGCTATTAATAGGTTTGGTCATAGCAAAGCCTTACCTTTCACTTTCTTGTTATCTTAATTTTACCTTATTAATGTATTTAATATTGGTTTTTCTTGGGCTAGTCTATGGTTCCATTTTGTCTTGTAAATTGAGGTGTCAATTGATTTTTACAGTATTGCATGTGTATAGTGAATGAAATCCAACCTCTAAGATCCTGATTAAACATTACATTGCATGTTTATGGTGCTATTCTCTGGAGGAATCACAATTTATGATGCTTTATGGCCCTAAACATTATATAATCAAGAAAAGCATGCATGGTGCTGGTCTTATCTATTTTGGGACTGAGACTTAAGTTTTGGAATTTAATCACTAGTTATGATGCTTTTATTATCTGACTGGATACTGTTTGACTTTTGTTAAATTATATTCAACTTGTAAAGGCTGAATAATTGAAGGGGAGGGGGGGGGGGGGGGAATGCAATTCTTCTGATTGGAGCAATTTTTCCTTTCTGTGAGCAGCTTGCAGGGCCCTTTGTTCACTAGGAGTTCTAGCCGATGGATTCATACCTCAGTCGTCGAATACTTCCATTTGCTTCCTTATGCTGAGATTCTGAATGACTGGCTTTCCAGGTGAAATTTGCATGCATATTATTGTTTGGAATGCTATTTGAAGCTTGTGATTCATCAGCATTAGGTGGTTCCTGGTCATCACTTTGACTTCAATGTATTTGAATGATAGATATAAAAATTTGGTGTCATGGTACGAAATAATGGCTCTAAATTCAGCTGTTATCCTCATAAGAGATAGTCTTTCGCCCATCTGCTGTCCAACCTTATTTATTTATGAAAAAACCATAAAGTTTGCTGTTATTTCTCCATTCAAATAACCTTGGTAAAAGAATGAATGAAAAACTGAAATTTTAGAAAATAAAAATTAAGCCAAGATTCACCAAGTGTAGTGGTGATTGTGTTCTTGACAAGTGATTAATTCTTATGGATAGGCCATAAGCAAGTACTTCTCTGATGAATCCCTTATTCTCATTATAGATTCAAGTGGACTGAGAAAATGAACTACTATAGTAGCATGGGACACAAAGTAGGCTTGTTATATTCCCCGACTGTGATATATCAGGATAATAACATCAGTTATAATTTTTATTTCACTACTATAAAATATACACTCTCAATATGCTTTATTATTTCAATTTGATATGGGCCAAGAGGAATACAAGGGGTTTCAATGCACACCCAATATGAGGATAATTTTTAAGTTTATTACATTAATAATGCCCACAGACTTGTTTTAACATACACCAATTTGTGTACTTATCTTCATTCTAGTAAGTGCAGCTTCTCCTGAATTTCAACAAGTTAAGGTGTCTAACTGATTAGTAGATTACTAAACATTTTTCTCTACATTTGCTCTTTTGACATTTACATATCCTGTAGCATTGCTTTATGATTTAGGGGTACATCCAATGTGTTATCTCATATTTGTCTTTTCAACAGGCAAATGCTTCATGACAGCTTGCAAGTTCAGAAAGTAGGATCAGAAACCGTCAACATAAACTGTTCCAAAAGGATTAAAGAATCTTGTGAGTCAGAAGTTCCAAAAGGTTCTGATAGAATGCAACCAGGCAACAACACAGGCTTTGGATTAACAAAGCAAAATGAGGATGATGGATTTCTTGTGGTTGATTTGTCTAGTGAAAAAGACGAGGCCCGCAATATGGATTTGGATGACTCTTTGGCGGTAAACACCCAAACCGACAACTACCAAAAAATGACGACGTCTGTAGATGAGTATTTAAGTGACTTGACGAAGAAGGTTAGATTTTTTTTTTTTCCCTTTTTAGTTTACATATATTATGCGTGGGAGAGTTTTTATGTTAGATCCTGTTTCCAAAGTAGTCTTGAGATTGGCTTTTGATGGCATATATGCTCAATTTTTTTCTAGACATAGTTATTGAAGCCAGTAGTTTCTGATGATTATGTTGTAGCTGTTTTTTTATTTTTTTTTATTTTTTTGGTACGATGAATGAATCTGTTGAGCCTGTTTAATGAATATACACATACAACGTATATATATTAACTTAGTTTTGCCTATAAATTTAGGGTAATTTATGAGGAAATTACCATTCATCCCCTCTCCCCCCCTTCTTCTCTCTCTCTGCGTACACACAAAAGAAAGAAATATTCTATTCTAGTACCAAGTCCACATTTTGATTAACTTTCATTCATATCTGTTCCTTAGAAATTTCTGAAGGTAATATAATATGTGAAGACATTCATGATGGCCCCTCCAGATTTTGTTATATTCAGTTACAATTGCTATTCCAATGAAACTTCACTCATCCTTTCCATTGACTTTGCCATCTCTCTAGTTATGCCCCCTGCATGTCTCTGAATGCTACCACAGAGCATGAGCCTGCACTGAAAGTCTAAGAAATGAGTCTCTTCCTATGTTGTTAACCTAACAACCTTTTGAGTAGTCATTTTTCTTGCTTATGATATGAGATATCACTGGTTATGTAGGCTAGGGTGTTTGATTCGTTAAAGAGGCAGAGAATTAATCAAGGCAGAGATGGAACTGTTGTCAGTGAAAACAAGAACTGCAACAATGTCTCCTCAGATAACAACGTGATGCCAATGGATGACAATGCACGAGTTGAGTATCAGCCAAATTCCAATGATCTTGACAAAGTGAGCAACACCATAGCTTCAAAGAATCAAGATCTTGACAAAGTAAGCACCATCATTGCTTCAAAGAATGAAGAACTCTCACAAGCAGCTTTGAGAGTTATTTTAAGCAAAAGAGCTAAACTGGTATGATGTTTTATCCTATGATTGCTATTTTTCAATTGCATATTTTTAAATGATCAGACACAAACATTCTTGTATAGGAAGGGCTTTATGCATATTGGACTAGGAATTGTTTGATTTCAGTCTTCTATAGGTAGGATCCTAAGTCATAGCTCAATATTTGATGGATGGAAGTTATTTGAAACCTCCTTGCCAAAATGATGATAGATCATAACCAATGGTATCTGCCAATCTTAAATTGATTCCTGAGTCAAGAAATACATCCTCCAGAGTATCTCAGATTTTGTGCAGTACATTTTTCCCTTCTTATGAAATTGTATTTTCTGTTGTATATTGTTCTTGAACCTTCCATGTTTTTAGCATCTTCAAACTGTTGCAAACTTGGACACTTCGGTGTTGAATCTTTGAATATCTGTGCAGTGTTTTCAGCTACGAGATATAGAAGATCAGATTGTGCAGTGCGATAAAAACATCCAGACAATTTTGAATGGTATGGATTGATTCCTATATTGCATCTTGATTCGTCCCACTTTTCTACTAAAAAACATGCCATCTGACTAAGAGATGAACTGAATCAGAACTCTAAGTTCTCTATTGATTTAGCCTGTTACATTTGAACTGGATGCTTATGCAAGAGTGCAACAACTGTTTTTTTTTTTTTTGAATTAAGTAGAAAAACTATACCATAATTTCATGAGGTTTCAATTTTCATTCTGATCTAAGACCAAAATCTGAACTTGTGTTTTCCTTTCTTTCTGGTCTGTAACAGGTGGTGAAGGTGATTTGGCCCTGAAGTTAGAATCCCTTATAGAACGTTGTAATGATGTATCCCGAATGAGTCTTATCCAAGGAACAACTTGTCAGCATGGTGATGACCAATGCTTACCTCAATTTAGATTGCCTGCCAGTATGCCCAATATACAAAATTCATGTCAGGCAAGTTTATATCTTTAGCTTGTCTTGTTGTTTTGTTCTTATGATCTACTAGACTATACAATCTAGAATAACGATGGATACTTTCTACACCGATGTTTTTCATGATGATGTCTATGTGGCTTTTCCTGCATTTTCTTGTCGCGCATGTCGTCTGACATTATCCTGGTGTTTGGTGCACAATCCTCTCATGAGCTGATGTTTATGGCTTTGTTGCATAGCACGAGGCATGAAAAGACCTAGAATTACTGGACTTTGTTTTTTTTTTTTTTACTTATTCTTTGTTAAGATAATTTCAGCATGACACCTTAATTGTCTTGCTCACAATCGTTGCTCTTTTCCTGTTCTAAACCCAGACAGAATAAATTTGAAGTATACCTGTTGTTTTGCCTCTACTAATTAACTCATTGTTCATTCAGCAGAAATTGGATGTTCTATGTTCTCAAAACGATTGGATATTACCCACTTATCATTTGTCTGCATTAGATGGTAAGATCAAATTCAATCTGTGAAAAAAGAGAGGATAAAATTGAGTTTTATGCTATGTAATTAATGTGCATTTGGGCATTAACTACTGATTTCAGAATTAAAGCTAGTCTTGGTTCTTGTCTTTGAAGGTGGATTCAAAGCTAATGTAATTGTGAAAGGGACAGATTTTGAGTGTTCAAGTGATGGCAACTTGCATTCCCATCCGCGCGAAGCAAGAGAATCAGCTGCTGAACGAATGTTGATCAAACTGCAAAATGAGCCTAACATAGGCTGGTAGGAATTTCAGCTTCAGATACACAATTTTGCAATTCTCATATAGCAAATAGGGTAAGACAACAAAAGACGATTGAAATCAGATTTTGGGAAAATAGCAAATTGGGTAAGAGAACAAAAGGAGGCATTAAACTTGTGTATATCAACCATCAATTTATGACTTTTCGAGAGCACATTTAAAATTTTCTACTTTCTCTTTAACTTTCTGCATGTCTCAGATGTCACTGTAATGAAATCGATGAGATAAATGAAAGACGGAAGCTTAGACATCTGGAAGGGCAGAACTACTTTTCACTCAATAATTTTGCATTGAAAAAAAAATCCCGACTTTACATCAACTAACTGCAAGATTTCTTTTTTCTTCAAACCCCCCCATCCCCCCCAAATCAAATGGAGAAAAGGTATTTAGTTCAGAAATTTGTCTCATCCTCAGCAAATTTCACTAAAAACTTCAAAATTGAGTACTTGGGATTGTCTTCACCTCCTTTGTCCTTAGTTTCGAAAACACCCTTCATTATACGCGTATAGAGTCTTTCAAGTTGCGGAATGCCATAATTTTCTGCCCGTTCCACAAAGAGCTGCTTAACATACTTGACATGGCTTGATATTTCAGAATCCAATGCGTTGTGGGATCCACTCCCTTCGATATTCACAGAAGTTTCTCCACAATTTTGGTGCCTATTCCCATCAACCGATGAGGATTCTGGCCTTTCAATTTCCATGTCATTTGCCCCAGGCTCTTCCGATGGCTTTGCCTCTACTGCATCTTGCTGCTGTGCTTTGTCTTCTGTGAAAACAGAACATAACATTATTGGATGGCATACAAAGCTAAATCGTAAATAGATAATGTTCAAAGCTTTGAATGAGTGCATCAACGAAGAGGGATCCAAGTAACTATTGTCTTTGTTGTCAAACTTAAAACATCAAAGGAATGCGAAACACTTCACCCGCTACATTTTTTATAGCTGATATCCAGCTTAAACACCAAAGGAAATATAAATTATTTGTTTGAATACGGGAAAGCCAGTAGTCATTGGCGAGCAGGGATTTGTAAACTTAGTATGGATCCTCTAGGATAATTCAAGATACTACAACAAGACACTGCTCATTCCAGCTGTAAAATATGTTACTTTTAAGTAATTGCAGATATCAAACAGCAACACCATAAAGAAGTAAATACAAATAAACCATCATACCTGCATGTGTAGCATCAATGCTTTTCTTCTGCCTTTTCAAAGCTTCATAGCTTTGATCCAAATTAACCTCTGGCTGGACATTACGTAGCCGGGCACTTGCTCTAGTAACAGTTCCCTGTTGCACCACTGGGTTTGGAGGAAAAATTGATCCCCCTAAATCATCTGGTACATAAACTGGTCCCCCCTGGTCAGCAATCTTGTCGCAGTATGCAACAAGTGCAGGGTCCATCTGTGAAAGCATCCCATGCACCTGAAAAAAATTGACATATTTGTGTTAGGCCCTTACAGGACAGAGTAGAACAACAAGATGATAACAAAAGAACAGAGGAACTTACTGCATCCCTTAGCTCATAAGCCCTACTAACAATCCTAGCACCATTGTAATCATCTCCATTATAGACCTGCAAGTGAGAAACAAAACACATATAACTTGGAAGATAGACAAAATATAAACATTAAATTGTCATGTAATTTTTTTTGTACATCTGAACTCCACAGCCTTGAATACAACAAAGTTAAAGTTCATGCACGCATTAACTTATTCTTAAACATAAGTTCCAGTTGTTTTTCCTCCAACATTCAGATAATTAAAGCAGCTCTTCAATGCAATCATGCAGGCAAGCATTTACAATTCAACATCTGGAGAGAATCAGATCCAAAGCAGTCGGACATTCACCAATCAGGCCAAGCCTGGTCGATGTCCTCTCAGCCATTAAGTCGTGGGGAGTGGAGAGTTTTCAGTGATGTGGTGGGAGGTTTCACCCTTGTGATGGAGTTATGAAAGGGTGTGGGGAGTGAAGCGATTTCAACCTGGCCTCCCAGTTGTGTAATCTAATACATGCTAAAACTAATGTCCATTAGATAGTTATAATCAATATAATTATGAAATTATCTTCAAAGCCATAGGAATGTAACTACTAGCCCCCAATACTTTAGTTTTGTATTCTGTTCATTGATTTTAATGTTTTTGACTACCATGTGCAATTCCTTTTTTTTTTTTTCTTTTTTTTACCAGCGGCAAAGTGCTATCAAACATATGTTGAACAATATAAATTCCAAACCTCGTCGCGGTTTTTCACTTTTATCAATTTAGGCCATATATTTAGAATCAGCAGCAATTATATCCAGGAGATGTAAACCATGAATATATCATGAGTCTATGTTGACCTGTTAAGTTCATGTTAACGCAGTAGTTAGTTGACTCGGATAACAACTAATAAGTGGGAAACCAATGATGTTCCTGAACCCACAGCTCACTGCCATTCTGAAATATGTGGATTGCCAGTAATTATATGTAATCCCAAAAAACCCAATTAGTAGAGTTAAGAGCATCTTATGCACCCCAATTGTTAATTTTAGTAAGTGCCACTTTGCAAGTTAAAGTGTTCACTAGAGTGGTTTAGCAAGTTGAAATGTTTAATAGGTGAAATTTTGCAAGCTGAAGTATCCAATAGATTAAAAGTTTAATGGGCCGGGCCACTAGTCTTTTCACGTAATATTTAGCTACAAATTTACTTACAAGGTCCCAAACCAACAAATGTCTTTATCTTAGAATGACAATTGAATCCCATATTAACAACACATCGAACGATGATATAATAATAATAGGACATCTATGATGGCTAGAAATATAAGATGCAATATGTGTTTTAAGAATTTCTACATAATCATTTGGGCACATGCCACATAATTTTCCATGCTTGAAGGTAGGAAAACACATCTTGAAGTCTTGAACTTTTTACATGTGTCTGTTTAACTCCTAATGTTTTGTTTTTCTACATTAAGACTTGCAAATATTCTTTACACACATTAAAGGCCTAGAAAAACCATTAAATAGCTCGCCCCATCAAACTTAAAAAAAAATAAAGTCATTTTCCACCATGGAAATTGATGTTATATTCAATGAATGGATGAGGGTTTACACAATGCAATTAGCAAGTGAAGGGAAGGAGAGAGTAAAGCTGCATCCCAAAAGAATGAGATCAACTGGCTTTGCATAAGGATTAACAATCAACTTGGATGACCATGGGTTTTGCATGAACTTTTTTTGTTTCCAAATAAAGAAACTACGTAATGTCTTCTACAATGTCCTAGTCCATAATGCCAAAAAGCCACGATATTCTCACCCAAATCATTAGAACTATATAAAAACCATCTGATTTCATGAGATTTTCAGGGTTGTCTTGTCCTCAATCATACCCATTTCTCTTTATGATTTCCCCCATAGCTTTCTGATTTTGATTTTCTATGATTATTAGAGAGAGGCAAAAGGGTCTACACATTGAGAAACCAAACGATTTGTTACTCTTTGTATTTTCTTCTCTGAAGGCATATAATGCAGTGTGGGCATGAAGGTTTTGGATTTTCTCCTCTTCACTTTATTTTGTTTCTATCTCATTTAATATTAACTTTTTAATCAGATGGATGGGAGGATGGAAGCAATTGCTGTCCCATTTAGACTCTTTTTAGGAAAGCAATCCTTTTTACGCTATTTAATGCCATTCCCAAACTTTCTCTTACAAACATTAAAAAGGTCTTAATGCATTTTAAAACAATTATTTGAGTGTTTGCTATGTAAAATGTTTATAGTTCAGGGCAAGTTTGGCAAATTTGCACGTGTTTTCGCTCAAATATATTTGACAAACTTATATCCACTAAAAGTTTCCCTGATCACCAATAATGAATAAACATTAAATAGTAACAGTACAATAAACAAAACTATAGCTTATGAATGGCATAGAAGTTAACTTAGAATGAAAAGTCAAACTCAAGAACATACCTTTGCATTGGTCACAATGAGATCAATGTCTTGCAGGAATGTTGAACATGTAACATACTGACCAGAGTCAACGCGTTGCAGTAGAGTAGCCATGTCCATAGGGTTCTGGATTATTGAACGATAGTTAGGAGCATCCTCATCTGTAACAGGATAATGGAAGGCACTAAATCGTTTATCATATAATATCCTGCAGCAACGAAAAATCAAGGTCATTCATGACTTCTAACCAATGTCAACCAGGATAATCTTAGAAAAAAGATTGGGGAGACAGTGGGGAGTTGCTTCGTCATACTTTCGTTTTTACTGTCTAATTATATAATTTTTTATCAGAAAAATCAAGTTAACCTGATAGTATTATAAATTTATTTGTTTGTTCAAAGAATTTTATCGCACTGTCTTTCTAATTCATTACATTCACTACAGGTGCCTGCTTTCATTTTATTAACAAGGCAAAAAAGATTGGCTGACGTTACTAAGTCTACTGCTCCTAATGAAATTTGGAACATAAATCACTGGATGCTGTAGGTTTTCCCTATATCTATTTCAAAGTGTAATACCTCAGCATCCAATCAAAATTTGTTTTCTTTTCTTACCCCACATTTACAATGAAGTATCAAGAGAACTGAAATATGCTCTAATTGTAATCTTTTATTTGATTTCTAGGTAACAAAAGAAAGGCAAAGATGCCACATACTGAAATAATCAAGTTATTATTTCTATTTTTAAAACTGAACTGTAATTTTAAATCTAAAATTGTCACATGATGACACTGAGATGTGACTGAGTTCCTAGTTACATGCTAGGTAGGAAGCAAGATTCTACTAACGACTTATGTTGCACGTAATGGAAATGCAGAAACGAGGAAACAGACAAGGGAAAACAGCATTTTCAAAAATATAAGATAGAAATGCGGGGGAAATGCATAAATTTAAAAAATAGATCTATGAATCATTAAAAAAAAAATTCCAACAGTAAAAGGAGTCCAATCAAAATTCAACCATATCTAAAGATGAAGGGGAAAAAAAAAAAACTCGTTTACAAGTTCCATACTCATAAAAGTTACATGTTTTGCGGATTTGAATTTATTTATTTACTTGCTTTAAATTAAAACACATTGTCAAGAGTTTCCAATTTACGGAAACATGTTTTTGAGAGTGTAAACATGTTTTCAAATTATCCAATTTACATGGTAGCCCAACAAACTTTTCTAAGGATTTTCCAGACATTTCCATGCAGGAAACGCTTCTGAAATAGAGAAACAAGAGCCGAAGAGTTTCCATGCAACATAGCTTAGGACAAACCTACAAAATTTGAGATAGGGGACAGGACAAGTAAAAGTCATCTTACCGATTGCAAACATCTCTAAGGCACATCCGCATTCGGCGAAGAGCATGCTGTTCAGCTTCTACCTTTGCTTTCAACTCTGAAGCCTTTGGTCCACTTGCCACTTTTGGTACCTTGGGGAGTTCAGGCAGGGACACTGATGCTTGTGATTTCTTGGTCATGCCTTCTAACAAGACTGATAGAGCAGCTTCAATTAAATGTTCAAAAAACAAAGATCTGTCTTCTGTTGATGGTATGCCCACTTGATAGCTAACAATAGAAAGTAAATCCACTAAAGTTAAGAAAATTCTGTACATAAGACTTGCTATATGAAATTCAATAGAATATTGAATTTTTAAGGGGAAATAACTTTCATAGTGTAGATTAGTTTGATAACAAGGATTAATTATCACAAAACCTGAATAGTGTAAAATGGATAACACAAAAACACATGCAGATGTCAATATGATGCTCTAAATACCAGCATAAATATAACACTGGCGCTCAATCATCTAAAGGTATTTAAATTCTAATTTTGATGGCTTTCCATGCTTATCAAGACAGCTAACCCTTGATTTAGGATTATCTATAGAGAATACAACTCGTCCCGCAACAAAGCATATTAAAGTTAAATTTCCATTTTCTTTGGGGAAAAACAGCAAAGAAGACTAAATTCAATCAGAAGACTGCAAACAAGCAGAACAATAGGAAAAAAAATATAATCATACAAAGTTTCATGTCAAAAAGGAACTATTATTTCATAATAATGCAAGGCTGCTGGTTATCTATAATGTATTAGACATGAGATTGCTTTCAAACAAATTATGGATCAAAATAAGAATTAGAAAAGCATTGCTACAACAACAAGCCATTTTCTGGAAAAATAAGACGTACGTTGAACGTCGAGGAAACACTGGAATTTGATTGCCATCAATATCAACAGGTGGATCTGTAGAAGTTCCAAGCAATAATATCGGCAGGTCAGACGGCAATTCTTCCAACAGAGTCAAGAGAACAGCTCTGAGCTGTTCATGAGCCTGAAATATCAAGGTTATCAAACTCAGATTACAAAAGAAAAAAAAAAAAAGAAGGTTATTAACTTTACATTTACTGGATCAGAAACACATCACTAAAAACAAGAAAATTCACAAACTTCAAGCAATTTTTCTTAATTGCTTAATATCAGACATGATAACAGTTGGAAAGGAAGTGGAGGTTTAGCAGTAAAAAACAGTGTGAATTTGGATAAATTTAAAGTTATACCAAGTTCTTTGGAAACACATTATTACAGTCTTTACTTCATAAATCAGTTATAGCTGTATCCAAGTCTAACCTTTCATTCCAAGCCCCCAAGTGACCATTAAAACAATTATATATGTCAAGCAAATTGATCTTTTCTGATCCTTTAAAATCTCCTTGCAAGTGATGATATGGCCATAAACAATATCAAGATTTTGACATGAAGGAATGGCAACTTTTTATTTTTCAACTTTATTTAAGCCTAATGGGGACATTGCATTAAAAATATTTTTTTAATGGCTATGTTACATCATCATCTGAAAGGAACTAGGTTTTGGCTATAATCGTAACTGACACAAAATGTATAGGGCAAATTATTGCATTTTCAACAAATTGGCTCACAACAGAATATTTGGCCAAAGTTGGAGTGCTTTTGGTAATAGATTCCACAAAAAGAGAGGACGAGCTTACATTTTCCCACCACAGTCTGAATTGAGGTATATAAAGGATTGAAGGTGTTGTTCTCCTTGCTTCACCAAATATATGTACCAATGCTTCCTCAGGTGTCTTTGCGCTGGGATCTGAAAGAAGAGAAGGTAGCCCAAGAGAATGAACTGGAAATTTCTCCAGTTGATGTAAAATTGCAGGCCCAAGATGATCCTGTTAAACTATATCAGTAAGTATATTTAGTGTGAGGTTCCCATAATGAGCACTCAATAAAATCAAGAGATTCCAAGACAATTACCAGGCCTGAACCTTCATCACCAGTTAGCAAAAGTCGTGGCCTGTACACAAGAGGAATTGCAGACCCATAGGAAAGCATAGAAAGTTTGGTAAACTCTGATGACACTGCAAGGGGGGGAAAGATATTGGAAATACAATTCATGGCTTTCCGGAGATGTCTTTGAAGACATGGTGCAACAACTAAAGACAATGGCCGAGAATGCACAACAGCACCTCTGTGAGCAGCAGGGGTAATTGTTGACATGGCTTCAATAAAATGATACTTTTCAACCTTGACTGAGTCAACATCAATAAGAAACTTATCATCACTCGTGTACACTTGAGGATATTTTTCACGGAAAGCTCGAATGGCAGCTTCAGTGCATAGTGCCTTTAAATCAGCACCACAATATCCGACACAACTAGCTGCAAGTTCTGATTTTAGTTCCTTTGAAGGAGGCTGTTTCCATTTCCGAGTATGAATGTCTAGTATTTCAGTACGTGCCTCACAACCAGGCAAAGGGAAGTTAAACTCGCGGTCAAACCGACCAGGGCGACGCAAGGCTCCATCAATGGCATCGACTCTGTTGGTTGCTCCAATCAAAACAACTTGTCCACGAGAATCTAGACCATCCATCAATGCAAGCAAGGTGGAGACAATGGAATTGTGAATCTGCTCTTGTTTACTTGACCTCACGGGAGCAAGTCCATCTATTTCATCAAAGAAGATTATGGAAGGTTGGTTCCTTTGTGCCTCTTCAAATAGCAGTTTCAATTGTCTTTCTGCCTCACCTACCCATTTACTAAGTACATCAGCACCTTTACGCATGTAAAAACTAACCTTCTGGCCAGCTTTCGAAGCAGCACAAGCTAATGCTCTGGCAATCAATGTTTTCCCAGTGCCTGGAGGACCGCATAACAAAACCCCCCTTGGTGGGGTGATGTGATAGCTGGCAAAGAAATCCGGATATAGCAAGGGAAAGAAAACCATCTCCTTCAGAGCATCAATATATTCTGCAAGCCCACCTATCTCATCAAAACTCACATTCTCATCAACTTGTAAAGGTTGGATATCTGCCCCTCCCTTAGAGCTTGGCCCAGCAGTTTGGATCCCAGAGGTTAATGTAGCAATAGCATCACCCTGATGACCCCAACCTGATGCTGCAACATTCAGTCCCCATGCTGCTGTCCCATGCATGTCCAATCCCCCAAAGAGCCAAGGTGGACCAGATCTGCTCCCTCCACGGGCCCAAGGAATAGCAGGACCTTGGTCCAGCTCATCCACAAGAAGGGAATCATCAGAATCTTCAGCTCTTGCCATACGATGACGCTTGTGAACTCGTGATCCGCCCTTCCTGACATCCCTATTAACCCTGGTTCCTAATCCTTGGTGCAATACCCTTCGTGGAGATCGTGGTCTTTGCTTACCTTCTTGCATAGAGAGCCTCCGGACATCAGCACGATTTCGCAGATCATATCTCCTCCTTCCCTCCTGTTCTTCTTCTTCCACTTCTTCTTCCTCTTCTTCTTCTTCTTCCTCTTCTTCTTCTTCTTCTTCTTCTTCATCACCATCTTCCTCTTCATCCTCACCCTCTCCATCACCTTCATCCTCAGCCTCGCCATCATTCTGACCATCATCTACATCATCATCATCATCATCAATTTCATTCCCATTTTCTGTCTCATCTTGAACAACCTTCTCCTGAAAAGTATCTTGTTCATCACCAGATTCCAACTTCAACTGTTCTCTTGACAATGTTTTTGAACGGCGGGGTCGTAGTCCTTCACGTCTAGGCGTTGATCTTGTATCTACAATCTTTTTATGCTTTGCAGATGATAATTCATCCTGACTGACGCTACTATCAATCCGGTTCCTCAAGCCTCGAAAAGTTGGTTTCTGAAATAAAATTTTTCAAAACTTTACATAAAATAAAAAGGCAAATAATAAATTATCATACTTTACTTATTACAGTGTTCAATGTAAAACCCATATAAGACAAGAGAAAATAGCAACCGATCCCCATCGAAAACACGTGCTTGCATGAGTATAGTTCCTCACCATCAAGTCTTCATCTTCCGATCCAGAACTATCTGTGAAACCTTCAAGATTTACAGAAATCCTCCTCTTTCTGGTTGAGCGCCGAAGATTGGTCGAGACTGACTGCCCAAAAAAAAAAAATGTAAAAGCAAACATGCATCAGAAGTTAAATATGCATAAAGAAAAGAATATTTTACTATTATAAGCAACAGGAGAAAAGATCTGAACCTAAAAAATTTCAAGATCTACAAAATATACTAGTAAATTGAGGAAACAAAAAAAAATTTTTAATAGAGACTAGACCAGATGGGCAGACATTTTGGTCCAAGAATAAATGATTTCATGGTTATCTAGGATGCTAACTTGCTTATAATGTTTTCTTTATTTTTATACTTCACATTCAGGGGGCAATATGGTAATTTTCTGCTCAGACTGACCTTTTGGCACTGGACTTAATCCTACTGATGTAGAGCCCCAGACTTCCATAGGCAAACACTTCAATTCAATCAAAACCAACTATTCCTAATATACAGCAATAATACATAAAATTCAAAAGCACTACGTGTGCTACATATACAACACTTATTTAAATTCAAAATTCCAAGAATACCTAGAATAAAATTATAAAATAGGTACTCTTACTAGACAGCTTAGACTCGGTCTTTGACTATGGGGCTGCAAGATCTTAAATATGAAATGCATGTCTTTCATATAAAAAAAATTCAAGGCACCACTAGGTCATCCACATAATAGAAAGCATTCAAACCCAAGACATCGCAACTTCGCAAGACATAGCTATCATCTTAAGTTGATAGAAAGGCCATTTAGCTAGAAGTATGACTTCATCATTCATATGGAGTCACTTACATTACAATTGGGGCTCCGAGTTGGCCGATTTGATAACATCTTGGCAAGTTGAGAAGCAGCTGTCCTTGTCTTAGTTTTGGTTTTCCTGGTGCGATTGATTGGAGTGTAATAAAAGTATGTCCTATTATTACGAATAAATTTTGGTCTTCTCCTGAGCCTATCACTTGTTCGTACTGGCCTGGAAACAGGCCCATCTCCTTCACTGGAACGCTTAGAATGCATATGCAGACAATATCTCTAGAGACTATGTGCTCCCATACAACTCAAAAAAAGCCTAAATTCAAATTCAGAGATACAATGAGTGCAAGCTTCAAGTTGAAACCAACAGAAATAAGCATCTCTAGAAAACCACTAATCAAAACCCTTGACTGAGCCCTAATTGTAATTACATGGATGAATCATACAATAGACATTTCTAATTACTCTTGTTTTCCTTTCATTTTGATTTTTTTAGCAACCGGTGGAATTAACGGAAACCTTTCAGTCTCAAAAAATGAAGTTAAAAGGTCAAACTTAGAATACATACACAAAATAAAAAAGCTCAGTCACTCAATTACAGGAATGCTAAAAAAGGGCTTGCCGTTCCAGGGCTGAAACTTGAAACGCAAAACAGAATTTCCAACCTAACTTTTTGTGCGTGCACATATAAACATAGGTGGTGGTGCTCAAACAAGTACACAGAGACATACATAAAATTTTGTATGTATTGTGTAAATAAATTCGTTTCAACCTTGCAAATAGTAAGCATTAGGTTATATTACATGAACAGAAGTTAGACAGAGAAAGTTATTGATGGGAATCTAATAACCATGACATCACAGTTCATACTAAAAGTTTAAGGCCATGTAGTAACATTTGTGTTAGGCTGACTGAAAGCCCTCTTCTCTAACACTTGTTATCTTGCACCTGTTTAACATATGCTAAGTAATTCGATACACACAAACACATATAAAGGCAAATGTGTGGAGAGCAGAAGAACAAGAGGAATCCTAGGTGATTATGAAGATGAAAGAGAAGTCTTAGTAACGATGTATGAAAGTGTTGAGTCGGAGAGGAAAAGGTTCGCAGGATTAGCATGCTAGAGAGACAAGGATGGACAAGATAAGAAATAACTACATCCATTTGAAGGTAGAAATAACACTTTCCAAAGGAAGATTGAGACAGTTTAGACACATGAACCATAGACCAACAAACACACCATTACAAAACAAGTAAACTGAAAGATAGCAGATGGGCAAACCTCTCCTACAATGATACGGGGAAGTAATGCAACCAATCTAAAACTCATTATGCAAATGAATTCTCCTACACCATATCCAAAACAAATTTCACAGACTTGCATATGAAAAGAAGCATATATACTCCCTAATTTTGTTCTTGGGTGATTCTTGTACTCTACTTTATTTTCCAAATGAACATGAAACGAAAGGCATATATGCATGCATTTCAGAAATTGCATTTAATGAAGCCCTAAAAGATTGAAGTAATGTTTCAGTTAATTCAACAAGACTCTTAAGCTCATATATAGAATCTAGCAAATGTAAACATCCATTCCCATTCTTCAGCAACTCGAGAATTAACAGATTATTACAGGAAAAGATAAATGCATGCAGCCAATAAAGAAATTTGAAGCTTTTGAATTGAGCAAAAGCAACAGAATATTCCAATTTCACTTTCAAAGAACTTAAAGAATCGCTCTATGCATTTCACTTTGAATTAATCTTCATTAATCATATGCTTAACAGGGAGGGAACGAAACACAAAATTTTTAAAAAAAATGACAAATTAAACGAATGGTGGAGATTTACCTGATCAGAGATCTAGCTGCACCAAAGAGAGCGAGCGAAACATGTGAACATAGAGAGAGAGAGAGAGAGAGAGAGAGGCCTAAAACCCCAGAGCCCTGGTTTTTTGAGAGTTTCTCATATATAAAAACCTAAAATTAAGAAAGGAGGCCCGAGTTTCCTTTTCTGAGTTGAGACTCAGTGAGTTAGTTGGATTATAGTGGGAACGAGTCACGACAGAGCTCATATTTCTATGGACCGGACCCACCTGTTTTTTGGTCCGGTCAACATGTGCCACGTGTTAGAACATTTAAAGGAATCTTAAACAGGCCAGTAGCTTTTTGCCACGTCATCCAGATAATTCAATTTAATGACGTGTGAATTTTATATATGAGGTGGCAGTGAAAGATTGGATTATGCATGTAATACATCTATCTGTCTATGTGTCCAAAATACCTATATATAAAAAAAAAGCGCTTATAAAAATGGAGTTGGCTCTTTATCATTTGTGTACTCCTATTTTTTTTATAAATTTTTTAGCTTTTTTCCTCCTTTTACTATTTTTTTTTATTTCTATAATTTAATTAGCCACTGAAATATTTTTTAAAATTTATTCATATTTACATTTAAAGTATTAATATCATCTATTTATTTGAAAATTGAATTTAATAAATTTAATCATATTTTTTTATTTGAAAGCTTTTGAATTTCTCCTTTTTTTTTTATTTCTTTCTAACCATATATCGATTTATATATTTTTTGTATTTGTTGTTCTTTTTGTTTCTTTATTGCAGGATCCGGCGAACTTTTTATTTTTCTATTTTTTTGTTTTCTTTTTGGATTGAGTTTTTTAAATTTTTTTTTTATTTTGTTGTTTTCGTACTCTTTGATTACATGCCACTTTGATTATTTTGACTGCAGTTTCCAATTATAAATTGTATAGGCGTTAAAAAAATATTACTAGTGACTCGTTAAAATATAGATTAAAGGTAAATTTGATTCTCGTTAAATACAAATTTTTGTATTTTTTATTATTTTTTTTCTTTTTATTTATTTCTCTAAATAATAACGAATGAATTTAGAAAATAGTTAACGAGTTATAAAATATTAACTAAAAAAATATAAAATCATGTCTCTGACTTATGAAATTATAAATTTTGCTATTTAAAAATTTATTTACCATTTGCCTATTTTCTACATTGCAGAGATAAAAGATTGAACGGCAAAGATTATCATTTATTATAAATATTAACAATTAAAGACGAAAATATTTTTATATATTTTAAATGATAAAAAATTCATTAATTTGCTACTTATTTTCTAAAAGAAAAATTATAAAATCTCAAATAATAAAAAACAATGTTTTGTATATATGAGTAAGAAAATCGCTTTACAGATTAAACAAAATTATTTTATTTTTAATTAGCTTGAAATATATATTTAAGAATTGTTTTTTTTTTTCAAAAAAGTCAAATATAATCTTTATTTCGTATTTATTTTATTTTTCTTAATTTTTGAGTTTCCAATGTTATCTTGTCTCATCAATGAGGGGAGTTTGTTAACCTTAACCACCATTTGAGAGGACAAATATTTATTGTTGGGGGAGATGACAAGAGCATTCTTGACTTGTTCTCTTTTATATTTTCCAATTGTATGCTAAAAAGAGGACATCAAAAACTATATTGTATTGACTCCATAATACAAGTCACAAGTTCAAAGGTTAGTGCATTAGGATTCAATAGCACATGTAAGGGAAAATTATTATAGTTCCAATCCGAAATGAATCAGGGAAAATTATTATAGTTCCAATCCGAAATGAATCACCGGTGACTTAGATCATGGGTTTAATCATTTGCAATATAAACTTTTTCCGAGTTACCATTTTTATCTTCGAGGGAGAATAATAATTAGTCAGATTTATAGACAATTAAAACGGAAGAATGAACCATTTTTCCGGGGGAGAATTTTTTATTTTTTGAGTATGTTGAATTAATCTTGTCATTTTTTTTGTCTTTTTTCCCTATTTAATACATTATGCGAAAAAAAAAAAAAATAAATGCCCTTTTGCTAGTACCAAATCAACATTTTATTGAAAAGATTATTAATTTTCTCTCTATTGATAAAAACTAATTTATCTCTACATTTAATGGAAAAAATACGAAAATTGAAGGACCTAAGATAGACTAATTAATTGTAACAAAATATAGAGACATAAAAGTAATTTTTCATATTATAATGTGATAATTTTCTCAAAGAAAAATTTTATATTAATTAATTTTATTTTATATTTCACACCCAAATTCAATTTTATTTTATACAAACAATAATTAAAAAATGGAAAATCAGTATACAAATCAAGAAATGGTTATTTCATATAAACACCTATCAAGACATTAACAGATCTTCCTAAAAATTGTTCAAAAAGAAAAAGAAGCTCATAGACTATACAAACCTTCCAATACAACTTAAATGTTAATTTATGATTAATGCTAAACAACCAAGTCTCCATCACAAAGAATTGGGAGAGAGAATAAAAAAAATGGGAAATAAATTGGGGAAAATGAAAGGAAAAAAAAAAAAAAAAGAAGACGAACGGCGTATAGACACAAATATGTGGAAATCATGGTTAAAAATTTTTAGCATCCAGCTGCTTTCAAGAATTTGTCATAGGGGCTTGAAGGTGGTAATCTGAAAGAACTTTGTCCATACTCGACTGAGCAGATGGCAAGTTGGTCAGACGCTTGGACTTGATTGTTATCACTTACTATCAAATCACTTTGTGAAAACTCCTCATTCTGGACAAGAAGCCAAGAAAAAGAATGCAATAATGTTCATACAAATTATACAATCACTGAATTCATGATACTCAAAGAAAGTCAATTTCACATGACAAGTAGACTGGAGATTCTTGGAATCTGAACAATATTTTCCATCAAAAGAAATGGAACAAAAAAAAGTCAAAAACTGTTAAACTTAACAGAACAAGTATGAATAATGGAAAGCATGCAGCGTAGAAAACATATCACCACAAATATATTCAGCTACTAAATAAACTCACCTGAATAAATGATGAAGAGCCTCTCTTTTCATCTTCAGTGGGGAAAACCTTGGAATCATTTTGAATCTTAAAGCTTTGAAGCATTGACATCTTCTGCTGTTTACCTGTCACAAGAGCTTCGCACTGATTCTTCATTTGGTCATAAGGAACAGGTGTGGAGGAATGCTGGGAGCTTGCAACTTGTCGGGCTGTTTCCAAGACCTGCAGGTATTGCAAAATCCATAAAATTTGCAAGTGCAAAACAGAGAAAGACAGGCATCAAGTTATAGAAAAATTTAGAAAAAAAACTTGCACATATACTCTATAAACAAGCAATTAATACAAATTTTGGTCATCTGTACGTCGCACCTGAGAAATTTATAAGATGCATCTCAACTTGCAACTACCTTGTTTTACCTTCTACTATCTAGCCAGGCTTTATCTCCTCTAACCACCACATTTCTAATGTAGTTATTGTTTGGCACTTGAATTAAGATCATAGCTAATTGAAATCAGATAAAATAAATACCCAAAAATTTTCCAAGCCCCCTACATTTTGTTTTTTTCTAAAGGGCAAAGGCATTGACCATGATCAATCTTTTTGTTTTTCAAATACGTGAGCTTTATTTCACATAATCGAGTTTATTGTAGTGTCTGGTCACCTAAGCTGAGTTGGAGTAATTGAAACAGGAAAAGCTGACATGGCTACCACATCAGCATGGTAGCACCACGAGGGAGCGAGAGTCATTCTCTATCCTGCAAAGATCTTACAAATTTTGATGATTGAAATGATAAAATAATGGAATGAGATGCAATAAGTATGTTGAGGGACTTGACGTGCATGTCATGAGAGACTGGGGGAAGTTGCCAAACGAAATGAAGACTGAATTTTTTTTTTTTTTTAATAAAAGGTGGAGAAGAAATTAGATGTGTTCATGTTGTGACAGAACAGAACTCAATTAAGTATGTTTTCCCACGGTTTTCCCCATGTAGTTGTACCAAAAATTACTGTTAAATTGTTAACATGAACTGTAAGGATGAGCTGTGGGGTTCACATAGTGTTGAGAAGAAGCAAGTGCAGTATGGACTTCACATCCTAGAGCATAAGAGACTGCCAGATAAGATGGCAATTGCCATCCAAGATTTCCCCCACTAAATTATAAATGTTCTGGAGAATGGAGTCCATGCAACTTTCCCTTATTCTTAACACAACATTGGCCCTGCGAATCCTGAATAGGATCCAAATCAGCAAGCTAATGACAACATTGACTAGAGGTTGTGAACCAATGAAGAATTGGATATGATTGTAAAAAGTGCCTAATTTCAGATTAATTATCATCAAACCTAATTCTTTTTCAAAGAAAAAAAAAGGAAAAGAAAAAAGAAGAAAATGGCGGGTCCTCTTACTGATTCCAAAAGGTCATTGACACTTAGGATATCTACCACATTGCCAGAAAGTGAAGTTTTACGATCTGACTGACTCCCATTATTAGCATCAGTGAAGGTTTCGTCATCTGTCAAGGAAGCTGCAGGTATGATCTGAAAGAAAACCTTAAGAAAATAAGAAAATGGTGTAACTTAATCATATAATGTTGGACTGTATCTTAATGATATTACCTCTTCGAAAGCCTGAAACTCCACTAGTGCAAGAGGAGAGCTTGGCCTTGGTGTCTCCATAAACAAGGGCGCTCCCAACGGGTATGCATCATCAGGCAAAAATTCCTGAAGAAGTTGACTCTTTATGCTTGATAACTCATCCTGGAGGAACAAACAAATAAACACACACCTTGAGGAAAAATCTTGTTTTGGAAAAGGAAAACCTTTAGATGTAACGAAACCATTTTGAATGAGGATATTTTGTCATCTAAGGAACCTTGTTTTTGCAAACTCAATAACCAATTATAAAGTTACGAAATAATAATAATAATAATAATAATAATAATAATAATAATAATAATAATGAGAGCATGTTTATCTATGAGCTCGGTTCCAAAGCGCACCATCTCCCAAAGGAGCACAGGTGCATAACTATTCAATACCAAGAAGCATCCCAACTATGATGTATCAATTGCTATAATCCATATTTCTCCTCAGTTAACCGAATAGAACTTAATCAAATTGAATTAGTCATATGGGAATTTATCATCTTCACTCACTTCTTCTTAAAAGTACACCTGCCTTACCTTTTCCCTCAGTGTTCCTAAGCAAGTTTGCAATGTTGAATAATATTCACTCTATATTCATGTGATGTTATGCTACTATATCTAATAGGGACTACATGAACTGGCCTTTTCAGATCCATAAGGAAGTTCTCTACAAGGAACTGGAAAGGCACTATTTGTCTTTCTATGAAATTGCAAGCATAAATAAGAAAATCACCTGTGTCAAATTTTTTGCAAATTTTTTCATGAATTGAGTTACTGCAGTTTCCTTCAAATGATGGTCATTAAGTTCCACTGCTGAGAGTTCCAAAGCAAGTTTGCAACGTTGAATAATATTCACTCTATATTCATGTGATGTTATGCTACCATATCTAATAGGGACAACATGAACTGGCCTTTTCAGATCCATAAGTTCTTGACCAGGGACTGAAAGGCACTATTTGTCTTTCTATGAAATTGCAAGCATAAATTAGAAAATCACCTGTGTCAAATTTTTTGCAAATTTTTTAATGAACTGAGTTACTGCAGTTTCCTTCAAATGATGGTCATTAAGTTCCACTTCTGAGAGAGATTTTGATGCAGCAATATCATCTTCCTCTGATCCATATATCTTCTTCCCTCCATCAGATCCTAAATAAGCAGCCTGCAGTCTGATATCTTCCACTGACTCAAGGTAAGGATCAGCCTATCGAAAGGATAATAAATCGATTCAAATACAGTAAATAAAATTTGAAAGAAAACTATCCTTAGCCATGTAGAAATAAAATAGTTGTCTCATGGTAATTTAAAAGGAGACTTAACCGTTTTTTCTGTCAAGGATGCTTTAACTATAGGAATTAGCTCTGGGAGGTTCCCTGCCCTTGCAGAAAAAATAATCATGTATGATGCCAACATGAAGAGAGACCTTCTGCGAGATGGTGGTAGACCTCCTTCAATATGCATATGAAAATCAAGAAAGATAAATCAAAAGTAAGTTCAATGATGCAACTATTCTAAACATCAGTCAAATCTTATTTCAAGAATAAATCACATGAAATAGGTTTTGGCCAAAGATATAGAAAAAAAATGGAAAATCTTAATTGCAAACTGCAGTAATAAGTGTATCCTAAGCTCTGGTATGCCAAATGTACCAGTGATTTTTGTTAAGTATATTGTGCAATATATTATATTGGTTATAAAGATCCTTGGATTTCTATTCATCTGTCATTTTATAGTACAACAAAAAGAAAAGACAGTCAGAATTTGGAGAGAACCAACATATCAGCAAAGATAGAGTTAGGAATGCAGATATACAGGTCCATAATATTTGTGCACCATAGATGTATTTCTGAGGAATCACTATCTTCAGCCAGGTGTACAAATGGATCATCCACTTTTTTCACTCAATCGATATATTAATTGCTTAAGCTTAACTATAAATACCATTCAGTAACTTACTTTCTTGATCCAGAGAGATGCTCCTAAGAGAGAACGCCAGCTGAAAACATCGAACTAAAGCCAAGTGGTTGGATGCCTGCCATCATCAAAGTTAATCAACACACAAGTTCAGATGGACATGAAATAGATGATATGAAATACTTATATTAATTAGGCTATGTTTGGTGAGCCATAAGCAATGCAATGCAATGTCATCAAATGCATTTCTGGTGTGATGCCTACACGAGAAACCATATTGATGCCTACAATTCAATAAGGATGACTTGCCTTAGATCGAGTAAACAGCAAAGCAATATTATAGGTGTGAGCCATGGCCTCAAAATTTGCAGGCATATTCTCTGTAGATGTTGCCTGAACCCATATTGATGACAGCAGAAGACTGATTTGATGACTACTCAATCGAAGAGAAGTTTGCTACATATAATATTTTGCAGCAAATAAGATTGCTGAATAGTATTTAAAATAAAAATACCAACTAAAAAATTTTAATAACTGGGAGCTTCATACTGTTTTTCCATCTCTGTTATCACTTTTTCCAAATTCTTTTCTGCCCACGCGTGATACTCCACTGTGTTCATCCTGTGATCCTCCATCTATGGCTTCTGCCTTATCCTTACCCTCATCCTGAATGGAGAAGATTCCACTCTTCGTCTTATGGATCGCACTTAACAAACTAGAAATAGCATCTGATGTTTTCTGATTCTGGTCTGACCAAAGAGAAAGTAAGGATGGCATAAGCACAACAGATAAGACACTGTGAGCTCCAATTCTTGTCTCATGGTCTGGATGGGTCATTGCTATGAGCAATTGGTGAAATAGAGCATCAGGAAAAGCCTGAAAATTAACAAGTATCACATCCAATCTTAAATTGTTCTACATTATCTGACAGGCAACAGATATTCTGATTTAGCAGGTATACTTGCCTTCTTGTGATATGATATGTTGGGGACAGAAGCAACTAGCTGTGCTGTCCGTTGAACAGCAGAAATTGTCGTCCTAGCTACAATAGGAATAGTTGAAATATTTTCTAAGAAGACAGCCATAGTATCAAGTATGGGTCCCATGTCTCCAACCTGTCAATTACAACACCTTTCATACAATAAAAATACATTTGACAAAGACAACATATTATATATATATATATCTAGCAATGACAGTTAGTCACCAGCTTATGAAGAGTATTTACTGGAACCTAATTGATACCCAAAATTGGTTTATCTTCAATTCAATAGAGCTGAATGTGGTCCTTGAAAGTTAGAGTCAACAGAGTGTTTTAACTGTGAATTTCCCATATAGAAGAAAAAAATGAAAATAAAGCTGACATGGAATACAAGCGAATAAATCATATGCAGCCGTAAATTAAACCAATGAAAAAAAAATTATAAAACAATATAGAATTTCAATTGCCAAGAGATCAAGAAAGGAGAAAAGGAGAAATGTTATCAAAATGTTGTGTGAATAAGATATGTTTATTAACTTGGAATATTTTGGTGAAGCCATGCTCTATAAGTTGAATGCTGCACAACCAGAAAATATACAAGAAAGACATTGACCTTTGACCTCAATAGCAACATAAACCTATCTCTCACTCCATTGTTTCAGAGAGAGAGAGAGAGGGAGAGAGAGAAAGAGTGTGTGTATGTGTGTGTGTGTATACTGTTTTGTATCTAAGATAGTAAGTTGAGGATACTGGGGAAACTCCCAATTTATCAAAGGCTCAAACATAATTTTCATAATGTTTTTTCAAATTATGTTTTAGCCTGTAGGGACGTGTGTATGAGTGTTAGATGCAAACCCACAGCCAGTTAAGGGAATTTGTTTCTTTATATTTTTTTTCCCTTTTAAGGATCATATGTAACTTTACACGTCTGTTCTAGGCATCTAATGTGTATTCACACAGATAAGATAAACTGGAGAGTATGAGAAAAATATTAGAAAGTGAAATCTTATAAAAGCATTATGCAATAGATATGAATTGCTATTAGCATGGTTTATTAGTTTCAGAAAATGCAACGTAATCAGTAACACTAGTCCATGCTGTGCTCTCGTACATGTTACAGAATTAATCAAATTCAATAAATTAAGTGGAAGGTGATATATCATTAAGAGAGAGTTCAAAGGAAAGGAACAAACACAAACCTTATTTGAGAGCTGTGAGATACATTTTTCTATGGCAAACTGAAGATCAGCATTTTCTTTGGCAACACAATCCCCAGGACTGGGTAGTTCAACAGAATTTTGCAGGCATTTTCGCAAATGTTTAACCAAGTCAGATATTGCACCAATGATTGCAACTGTGACCTCCCGCTTTGCATTTTGTCCCAGCTGCATTGTGACATTAACAATATCTGTCTGTAACGGAGGTTGTTTGATAACATTCTTATGATCCAAGTGCTTGACCAGGTTTGATAATAGCAAATGTGAATTTTCCCCTGTTGTTCAGAGAAAAACGATATCAAATACAGCTACAAAAAATTAATAGAACCATAGCATCTTGGAAAAGCTGTTGTGTTAAAATTGTCACTGTGACCTGCTTCCTCCAAAAGTGATTGCAAATATATCAAAACAGGGTATGCAACTCCTCTTTCCAGGGACCAATGATTGTTTGTATCAAAATTATGGAACAGGGGTTCAAGCACACGTCGTACTGTTGTAGCTTCCTTTGCTAGTTTGGCCATATTATGTAAACAAACCCTAGACCAGTAAGATGGACTTTTCGAAGTATCCCTGTTTCCAGCAGTAAGAAGCAAGGATGTTAATGTAATAAAGAGTAATGCTATTCTAAACAAGTACCATTGAATAAATAAAATGAATCCTTACACAGAGGGATCCAGTTCAGGTTTCGCATTAAAGCTTAAGGCAACCTTCTTGCTAATATCTGGGAAAGAGGAATCATTTTCTTCTCCTTTAAGCACTCCTTGAACCCATTGATCTTCCTTGGAATCTTCTGGAATCATTTGGGAATCAATGTAGTTCTCCAAAGTGACTGATATAATCTATTTCACAACAAAAGAGTTCCAGTATTGTAAGTCAAGAATTGCAAACATTCCAAATGTGTTTTGTTTTCTTAAATATTTCTGGTCAGTTACTTTTTGTATTTTTTATGGTTATATAAAGGACAGAACGAATATGAATCAGAGGGAGGCTTACAATATCAAAGTCCATTGAGATGTGAGAATGCTCGCCCATGAAAGATACCTATGGACAAAATAATATCAAGAAGGCATCAGCAAGCATGGAAAGATGAGCATTCATGGGATCTACAACAAAAACATCACAGTTTGCAAACAGTCACAACCAAAAAAGTAAGATCAAAATGAAACAGTAAAGATGCAGTATTTAAACAAAGTTTCCAAAAGAAAAAAAAAAGATTAGATCTCAATGCTTCAAATGATTAAAAAAAAAAGAAAATAAGAGAAAAGCAAGAAAATATTGGTTTTGTCCATTGACCAGTTATCAAAAATAACCAAAGGCTTCACTCATCCTCTCAATTTGCAACCTAAGTGTCATAACTTTATTGGGATATTAGCAGCAATTCTACACACTAAGTTTGAAGAGGCACATTCTATTTCTCATTCTCAAAAAATTATTTTTTTTTCAGTATATTGAATTTCAATAAACATTAAGCTTAAAATTCTGAATGCAGAATTGACAGATATGCAATGCATTCACTGGCCCGACCGATGGTTGCAGCAGCAAAGGGCAGTTGCATCATAGCATTAAAGATGCAGTATTTAAAATTTCAGTTTTTAGTTTTTCTAATTTCTAGTTTAGGTTTTTGTGATACTCAAAAATGGGTGCTTTTCCAATAACCTATTTGGATTTATAAGCTCTTTATCACCTTAAAAGCTGCATCTAATTGGATTATAAATTCTTGATTTTCAGGTTTGTTTTCTGTTTTTGGTCTGCTTTAGTTATCATTTGTTTTAGTTGGAGAGAAGATGATGAAGAATGAGAAAAAGATGAGTTGGGCCCCACGCAACTGCAAACAGATCACTACTAACTAAACTAGAATCCTATAGATTTCTTTCAATAATCGAGATGTCAAAATACATGAATATTGTGCTAACAATAAGAAAATTTCCACTTCTAATGAGTGCTGAAATGCATGAATACATCTATATACAACATTTGAGCTGGGAAAAAAGAAAAAGGGGGAAGCAGGGTGATGAAGTGGAATGCCTACCATGGAAGCCAAAGCTTGCAGTCCTGCTGAATGTAAACGTAACATTCTTTCACCATCAGCAACATCTTGAGCCACTTGACAGAGCTTAGGAATGAGGCCCTCTAAGTTGAACATGTGTGTGCTATCTGTCTACTTTTGGTTAAAAATAAAGAATTAATATATATACTTGACCTAATATCTCATGTAAGCATTGCCTATAGATGAATTATTACAAAGTTCCGGCATTCAACAATAGGTCTCTCTCAAACCCAATGGCAGAACCAGGAATTTTGTTCAGTGGGAGCAAAACATATTTTATTTTATCAATAAATATTCATTTGTATAAAAATAATATGTCCATCTTTAAATGAAAATAAATGCGTGAATATTTGAATTAATTTCACCTAAAATAAATGGTTTTAGGAGGTTTTTTTTTTTTTTTTTGGCTTTATTGCAGTAAAGTAACATCAAGGGTCAGATTTCAAGCACCATGCCAAATCCACATTCTTTAGTGCGGCTATTTGAAAGTAAACCATCCAAAGTAAGAAAAGGGGATTAGCAAAGGAAAAAAAAAAAAGAAAAAAAAAAGACAAAACTCTTTTGTGGTCTAGTCCCAGGCTTTGAATAATCTAATGAAGAAATAGACAAAAAAAAACATACTATTTCATATTTTTCTTTAAGTATCCTAATACATTAGATCCAATAATTAATAAATACTAATCAATTAAATATATTAGAAAAGCACAAAGCATTTTCATAATCACCACATTATAATTAAATGCTTGCTAACTGTAACAAGCTAATCTGTAGCCATTCTTTTCAATAGATAAACAAACAAGCAACTGTGAATTGTTAAAGTGTAACCTATTGAATCAAACTATCAATAGCATCTTTTAAGCTAATTTGCAGGTTTGAGTTGGTGGGAAACCAATTACAGCACCAAGTAAATTTTTGTGGGGACACAAGCAAAGAAAAGATCTCAACTGTTTTATAAGCAAGTGGCCTCACTAGAACTTAACTTAGCTCTGCCCTGTTCAAGGCCCCTGATCTTTGGGGTACTCCCGTCATCAATCCTGTTCCTTTTGTTGCCATTTTGAGGAAAAGAATTAGATAGTTTAAATCCTTCCTAACAGACAGAGGAAGAATTCTTTTGGGATGGGGGTCGAGCAACAATTGAGTAATCCCCTATCTTATGTGTCAGTTTGCAGAGCCTATGACAAAAACTTTAGCCATTACGAACCTGACTATTTATGAAGTCAACAAGAACATTGCAAGCAAGAATCCGCATTTCATCCTGCCCAGTTTGTTCCAAAAGAACTCGGACTATCCCCAATAAACTACCGGCAAATAGTGGCCTGCAAACCATTGAGACAAAAAGAGAAACCATATCATTCCAACGTTTAATTTGTGATAGAATGTATTCAAGTCCAAAAAAATGTCATGACATCATCTATTTGTATTAGTTTGTACATTTTTATTATTTACCTTTAATATCAATATTTTTTTTCTCTGCTTAAAAGTCTAGCCTACTGCCTTTCAGTTATATATAATAGACAGCATCATTGACTTCTCTCTATGGTTATTGAAAGGGGTTGGATGCAAAAATTTAAAATGTGTTATTTGAAATTAAGAAACTTCCGTACACACACACACACACACACACACACACAGACACACACATATAAGCATATGATGTTATCAAGGCTTTGAAAGGTGATCTCTAACTAATCTCAAATCACCATTTTCTTCCATTGATTTGGGAAACTACAAGTCTAAAACTCTTAACTTACATCTGTTCCTTACATGACGATAATAATTTCCTATAAATGCACATCACAACTTTCACAGATCCAAAGTTTCCATGTCGCAACTCCTTGTAAAATCTTTGCTCCAGCGTTTCAGTAATCTGCATTGAAAATTGGAAACCATGAAGCAATCCTGAAATTGAACCTCAGGAATACATTCCCGCCACCTATTACAGTTTCCTATTCAAATTTTGCAAACATTTGATCACAATATTATAGTACATTAAAATTTCAATTACAAGCCAGGCAACTCAGGAACTGAGATGAGAGTTGTTCATATCAGAATCACATCATTGCAGAATAATGTGAAAGCATGCCTACATATGAATGTATATGTAGGCATGATAAAGAGAAAGAAAGAACAATAACAAGTGCAAAAGGAAAAATCTAATGCTAACTTCAAACTTTTGTTTTGCCTTTTGAACCTATCAAATGAAATAACAAACCTGAAAATATTCTTGACAATTTTATTGAGTGAACAAATCTAAAAATCATTGACCTCTAAAATACACAGGAAAACAAACCTTGGGAATTCGCAATGGATTTTTTGAAGCATATTCACAAAGTTTCCCAATTTTCCTATCATTCGGTTCAGCACCCTGCAAAATGACGATAGAAAATAAATAACTTAAGTAATCCTCTACTATTCCAAATACTTCTGCCCCTATTTGGGTGGGAGGGTAGCATGATGGTGAGTATCAGAAGCTGTCAAGAACTTTGAAGCAGAGAAAACCAGAAACATCATTATTCCAGTAGCGAGATAAAAAAGTATTCTATTAAAACTATTTGCACTGATACTTCCACTCAACCTTGATCGGCTTAACATTTTCTTAGTGCAGCTACAGAAGTACCATCAGCAATGGCAGCCCAAAGAAACATACAAATTTAGTCTACATTGTGTAGATAACATGAACAGGATACAATAAACTCAAGTACTTTAACTCGTCAATTCATTCATACTTTCATAATATATAATAGAAAACTGAAGAATAAACAGAAAGACTAAAAGATCCACTAGAGCAACAGTAATTAACCACTTCAATATCAAAGCATAACAAGGCAAGAATCACCTTATAAGCAAACAACAAAGAAAGAACTATATCAATAAAACTACTTACAAGCCCATAATTTCAAGTAACATAAGAAGAATATCAAAGAGAACATTAATCTGTCACCTGATTACGAGGAAAAATTTCAGAAAGAAACTTCTTGTAACGCTTAACAGGTTGTCTTGACCTTGCCCGCAATGAAGGACAAAAGAAACAGAGGTTACCACAGACGGGGACAACCCGCCTTGACATAACCCCCATTTTCTAAGGAAAATCCAAAGCCTTTCCTCCACACAATTCTATCCAAAAAAAAGTTCAATTAACGACAATATCACACTTTTCCATATTCCTTAGTGAATAATTTGCAATAATGCTCAAACCAGCTCAAATTCATAAAATTGAGCTACAACTGAATCTTTATGCTGTTATAGATGAACCCCAAATGAGGTTTTTTTTGGGTCTTCAAAGAAGCAAAAGAAGAAAAAATGAAACGTGAAGAACCCAGAAAGAAAGAATGAGCAGAGCTCTTATGGTGAAAGAGCTATCAAAACTAAGGAATCAGATTGAATTGTTAGAACTGGAAGCAAATTATGCAAAATTAAATCATACCCACCAATCCAAATTAGAGAAATTACAGTTTCAAAAACAATCTAGCAGATTTGATCACGATCTGAAATAGCCCAGAAGCCAGAAAATGAACATAAGATTTTGTTAAGAAACTTTAAAATAAATTAAAATAAAATAAAATGTATACATGAAAAATTAATAATAAAAAATTGAGGACATTACTTGAGAAAAATAGCCGATTGGGTGGGAAAGGGAAGGCCTTTACATCAGACAGAGCGTCCTTTTTCTGTCTTTCAAATATTAATATGGTCAGTATAATTTTCTTTTTCGTGTGTTAATATTGGCATAATGTTTTCTTTTAAAATAAACCAAATAATAACAAAATCCATATATTGTACAGCATGGGTAACTATTGCATAGCCACAGCCCATTAACAGTCGTCAACTTTGAGTGAAGTGGTGGCTTTTTGACTGATTTATGTGGACCGTTAACTACCCGTCTGATTTAAGTTTCAGCAGAATTTGACGGTTCAAGGAGGGGCTGTGATTGAGAATATCAGCAAAACCCTGTGACTTTAGCTTTTCCTGAAGAGATTCCTAACGGTTGTGTTGAGTAGTCCAGTAGAGAGACATAAAACTCACTTCATGATATAAATAAACCCCAACGGTTCCGAAATTTCAGGGAGTTGCTCTTTTTCTTATTGTATGACAAAAGTGTCCCTCAACTATTTCACTTTTGACTTTTTTTTCTCGCCTTTTTGCTTTTGTTTTATTTTTTTTTTAATTATTTATAAATATTATATGGAAAATACTTACTTACCTCTTCTAATCTTTTAACTTCTAATATTTATTCAAATATTATCAAACATTATAAAAATAACGTTTAGTGTTTCAATTAAAAGTTACTTACGATAGCGTTTTAATTAAAAATTATTTAAAAAATTATTGCGGAATACATATTTAATTATCTAAGGTCATATTAAATAATAATATTTAAAGTAGTGTTAAGTATTTTAAATGAATTAAAATATTATTTTAATTAATTATAGCATCCAAAAATACAATATTTATAATATTTATCATAGCATTTATAATTTGAGGCCTTATTTTATGAGTATTATATTTATTAATGCTTAGAATTTTATCTTTATCTTGTTCTCACTTTCATATATTTATTATTGTTTTATATTAAATAATTAATCAAACACAGCTGACAATTATTAAAATAATTAACGATTTTAAAAATAGCTAAAATGTCCTTTGTTTTCGATCAAGTTTCTTGTTTTTTATTTTTTCTTTGGTTTTGAGAAAATTGTTTTGAAAAAAAAAAGATGAAATCACAAATAGTGGTTTATAGAATTGTGTATTCTATTTTTTTTCATTTTTATAAAATTTATTCTCATAAAATTATTGTTGTTGTTATTACTATTATTTTCTCTATCTATATAAATATAATGTCATTTATTTATCCAAAATATACGAGCATATATTTTTATCTCTATTCAAATTCTCTTTTTTTTATTTTTTTTCTATTGAGTTTTGTTGTTTCATTTATTACTATTTTCTCTATCTATATAAATCTAATATCATCCAGTATTATTTATTTATTATAATATATGGATATTATATTTTTATTCATCATAATAATCAATAGTTATAGTAATATTAAAATTTTAAAATTAAATTGTAAAATATTTTTAATTATTTCATCTAAAACTTTGGATTTTTAGAAAATTTATGATTAACTAAAATCTTTAATCACTTAATAAGAGAAAGATATTTGATAGTTGGAAGAATTTTTCACATCATGAATAACAAAAATTAGAAAAAGAATAGTTTTCAAGAAATAAGTAATTAAAAACTAAAAACTGTTCCATGTTTGTAATAAATAAAAAACTCAAATAAATAATTATAATAAGCGGGGTCTAAAATTGTTGAACAGAGTCTAAAACTCAATTAAGAACCCGTTTGAAACAAATAAATTTCATAAAAATTTATTAAATTTATTTGGAAAACCTAAATTTTGTTTTTGGAATAAAACAAATATGGATTTAAATTCTATGAATTGAATTTCATGAAATTTAATTAGTTTATTTCAAATCCTATTAAAATTATTGGAATTTGCAAATGAATTTCATATATTAACCCACTAATATTTATATTGACTAAACTGTCATTTCACTCAAATATTATTGATTAAACTGTCATCATTTATTTTTTTCAGTATTTTTTTAAAAAGTATGAAGTTGCTATTGTGTATGACTAATATAAATAAATTTTAATTTTGAATATATTTTAATCTATTAATAAAAATAAAATTTAAATATTTGCAAGGACGTGAAATTTAAAATTTTAAATTTTAACTAATTAATTGTGGTGGAATATGAGTGATTTATTTATATTAGTATTTTTGTTAAATTATTATGTCAAGGTTATTTTAGGAAATAAAGACAAATGAATTTTCATCTAAGAATTGTTCTAAACATAATTTTATAGAATTCAATTGAATTTCTTATTTTAAATTATAGCATATCAAACATGTCAAATTCATTTATAAATTCATTTACAAATGAATTCTACAATTATAATTTATTTGTTCCAAATGGTACCTAAAGGACCAATAAAAGTAAAAGGATACAATGGTCCTTGTATACAATGACACTATCTATATTAGGAAATGGGAAGTGGGGAGTTAGGAAGTACAAGAATTTGGTGGGATAGTTGCCCCTAAGACATGTCTCTTTACCAGAAAACAATAAATATTGGAGGCATTAGCAATTAGCAAAGGCAATGGTTTATGGTTGGAGTTGTCTTTTTATGGTGGTAGAGACTTACAAGGAAGGGCAAAGGCATAGGCATATGCATATGCATATGCATATTGAATGATAACTTTCACTTTATTTATGATGGAAAATGAGATAGAATGATGGCCATGTGACTTTTATTGCCTTTGAAACCAAGACATTGTGGTCTATTTTATTAACCTATTGAATGTCAATTACTAGGCATTCCTTGTATTTTGTCCACTTAAAACCCTTATCTTTTGTGTTTTGGATTTAAAGTATTGACCTTTGAACCTCATAGATTTTTTAAAAGTCCTTTTTTATTTATGAGAGTGTAGAATGTGTTCTATAATCAATTTATCAGGCTATTTAGAATTGTGGTTGAAATGTTTTTCATTCTTAATTTTTAGATTAATCAATATGTCAATACTACTTTTAGATTAGGTTGGCAGCCACGTGGACTTTTGTGGGTCCCATTAAATATTATTAGATTTTTCAATAAACCATGCCTGCAGGAGACATCAAAAGAGAAAAAATTATAAATTCAGACACTCAATTATCACAATTTTCAGTTTAAATATCAAAATAAAAAAATTGATAAATTCATACACTAAAATTAACATTACCTGCATATTAAAATTAACATTACGTGCATATTTATCTAAGAAACAAAACAGAAAAAGGAAATTTCCTATTTTTGTGAACTTTAAGTTTTCACTTTTCTTTTTATTGATTGAAACAGTGAATTGAAGGAACCATATCAATTACATTTCATGACCCTTCATTTGTCTACATCAAACATGGTCACATAAATTCATCAACACATGTTAACAAAAATCCAAGAAACCAAGAATTTCTACATTAACTTTTTCTGGTTTTGAATATGAACCCAAAGAAATGCAATTACAGCAAACATTCAATCTTACTTTCAGCTCAAATTATGACATAGATTATTGATAAATGATTCAAATTAGATTGATTTTAAAAAATACAACCTTTCCCATCATTCCATAGGTAAGCAAAAGATCTAATAGGTCAAATAATACTTACAGGCTATTCAATATGGGATAACGTGAGATAACTTTTCGCTGGATACATCAAATTAGTGAAAACACTTGTGAAAAAAAAATTCAAACTCGAGACCTCTCACTGCTCATATAAATAAAAGGATTAATCAAATCATACATGATTAGCAAACTATTTTCTAATTGATTTTTATTTTTTGGGAAGCAATTAATTTTGTTAGGTATGGAATAGGTGGTGGAGTTGAGAACAAGAATAGACTTTTCTATTGTCACTTGTCTTGCCTGTGTGAGCTGAGCTGGCTGAGGGTTGGGAGACAGCACAGAAATGAGAGTTTGTTTGTTGTGTTATGAATATATAATAATAAATACCTCCAAGGAAAGGAAATGGAAGTTGTTTGATCCACCTTCCCTTGTATTTGATTAATACTGCTTGCTTACTGATAGCCAAAATAAATAAATATTCTGAAGATATATTCGTAATTTTACATAATTATCTAGTCCATCATACTCAGCTCTCGCTCTGGCTACTAATACAATTTCAATCATTTATTCTCTGAATTATCCACTTCTCATTAAGCTCGCAAAGATCTACATATGATCATGTACGTAAACAAGAAACTTGAAGCCTTTATGGGCTTTTATGATTTACCCTTTCATGGTTTGAAATTTACATTGCAACCTGCTCTTTAATGGGCTTTTTTCCCAAAAGGGGAAAAAAAAGGATCCTAATAACCAATGAGGATTGGTTTGCTGGGCTTTCCCTTAATGGGCCTTACGCGGCTACATAGTCGAGTCGATGCATGTTTTATACTTGAACATCACTTGATTAGAAAACTCAAGACTCACGCCTTTACATTATTCTTTATTCTTTTTTTTTTTTACAAAAAAAAAAAGGAAAAAAAAAAAAAAATACGTCCTTAAGCGCGTTCAGGGTGCGGTGCAAGATAAACCCAATAAGAGTAAATCATAAATCAATTGCAAAACCCAATAAGGATAGCAATTACTAGAGTTGCAACTTTATTCTTTGAGCTTATATTTGATTCCGTTCCATTTTCCAGTAGCAAATGCATAAGAAAATAATTGTATTTCTGGTTCAGCCAACTCATCCTGTCATTGTCCAACAACATTAATTGGATGTGCTGCTGAGATTGAAATTTGACATTTAATTATAAAACCTTAAATGGTTTATGGAATTAGATAGAACAAAGGAGAAAAAGAATAATTCTGATTTGTTAAAATAATTTTATTTTTGAGTATAGGAGATGGGGAAATCCGAATCTGGAACATCGCTATGTCTATTACCGAAATAAGATTTGTTTAAAACAAAGAAAAATCTCTTTTTGTGATAACCTCATAGTTGAAATAGGCTACTAAGAATCCTTTGTTTTCATTATGCTCCGTTCAAAGCCACATCGTAAGACATTAGAACTATGGATACAAAAACCATACCGAACACCTAAAACAGAGGTCCAAGTTTTTGCCCTCCTTCTTACTCGATGTGGTAGTTGGCCTTACTGACTATTTTTCATGAATCTAGAAAATGAATCAAATATCATCTCCTGCAAACAAGTCAAGATTCAGTCCTAAAATATCCAACCTCTAATCGTTCAGTTGTCTTCAGTTTGGATCCTCTTCAAATAGACAAAAGAAGTGAAACATGGAGGGAGGACAAAGGATATGATAACTTTTACCTTGTACAGAAATTTAAAGTTGTCCAAATGAGTACCAACACATTGATGAACTACTTAAATTACCTATCCACTAGTAACCTCAAATTGTTTTAACTTCCTATGCCATATCCATTCTCGTTAACATTCCAACAAGGTAATAACCAAGACCACACAAAGGGGGAGAGGACTAGAACCATTTCCACTATCACTTTTAGTTGCATCCTCACCACCATATGCCTTTGTACTTCTTTTCCTAGATCCCCCTTATGTCCTTTATGTACCATTAGCTAGTTTTACCATTCCTCAGTTCCAATGTTATCTTTGGCACGAAAACTACTGACTGTCCATCTTAATTTCCCTTTCCTCTTCACCTCTTCCTTTACATTTACTACTAGTTTCCACCACCAATATCAGTTAAAAAAATAATAGGCAACATCCTGGATCACAATGCAAGAATGTGGAGCCGAACCAAACCAGAAGGGTTCCACCTACTCAAAACTAAGAGGGGATGCCGCCGCCTACTACCAAATTCCTGGTTTTCACAACAGCTGCATTATTCTATGCAGGATAAGACTTAGAAAAAGAACAAAAAAAGTTTGGATATGAAAAAGCATCCATTATGCTTAGGCAGTTTCCTTCCTCAGCAAAATAAAAGGAAGATAAATTTTATCGTTCCAAATCCAATTCTCACATAAAAAAATGTCTAAAACTGCCTTCCACAAGACAGTGGCTCTAGTAATACAGGGAACTACTTCTGTTAAAGCCGAAATGGAATATAATATCTAATCAAATGAAATTTTGGTATATTTATCAAAATAAAATGCATTTGATCATGTTTCAATATGACTTACTGAACATATAATAAACATATTCTTAAGCCTCATTGGTAAGTGCTACAAGTTTGTTCCACTTTCTTGATCCGAAAAATGCACTGTGTCAAATAGAGATATTTTCTTTCGACCATCCATTTCATTCCGAACAAGATGATTATTAATGACTAAAAACTAATGCATTTCAATCAGAAACTGCAAATCTTCAGCAAGTAGTAAATAAAACCTCTGCTTCTAATTAAATTCATCAATAAATTAGATCAGATTAACAGAAAAAGAAAAATAGAAGAGAATAATTCAAAACTCAAATTATCACAGAATCCTAAACTCAGTAGCAGAATTATTCTATTCCAAATTTACAGCAAGAAATTTAGGCTCCAAAACTGTATCTTTTCTTCTATAGATTTTGAAATAGCAAAGCTAATCAATTTCATTTTTTTTCCTGAAAAAATCAGAGATATTATTAACAATGATTGATATGAGTATAAATCTAATGATCGATACAACAAATACCGCCACTCTATCAAAATTTGTGGTATAGCTTATAACACATGCCAAAAGTCTTCCTAATTCCCAATTAAGTACTGACCTCCGATCCGTATTAATTTAAGGTGGTCCGATCTCTCCTAATTTATCGGCACCGTCGACCGCTACGCCGACGCGTTTCACCGAATCGAACAGCGGCAAGACTCTCTTCCTGTAATGAATCGGGCGAGAAAGCTCCTCGTCAAGATCGATATTGATGCTGGTGATGCCGATCTCTTTGAGACGGAACCCTAGTTTCTCGCCAACGCGAGATGCCATTTTGGAGTCCCAGAGGAGGTTCGATCGCGGGAAGCGGTTGAGTCTGGTTCGATACTCGGCAAGGAACCCTTGCTCGGTGGAGGAAGCCATGGCTATAATGGTGGAGGTGTTAGGGTTCGTTACCTGCGCTGTGATTTTGCGGCAGGAGAGGACTAGGCGCAGCATGTGTTGATGATTGCCGGACATTGTTCCACAGTCGTCAGAGAATGGGAGGAGTTAACACTTTGCGTTTGATGAACAACGAATACAACTATTTCCACAACAGTCAGCCCCGTTTAGTTTAATTTGATTCACCCGCTATAATTCAGCTGCGGCTCGTTACATCAGCCGTTTTCCTGGCTTCTGTATTTATATTATAATTTTTGGATTATATTTATTTATTAAAATAATTATTTTTTGAAGATAATTTTTATAAAAAAATATAAATTGATTATTGAGATTTAGTCAAATTAACTTATGTGTGGTTTATAAGATTTTCATTAACACTTTATCCCTTAGTTTTTTAGAACAGAGATAATATGTTAATTTGACTGTGTAAGTTAGAAATTAATTATTTTTTCATAATTTTTATATTTTAACTTAAAAATATTTAAATAAAAAATAATTAATCTCTAAATTATAATCAAATTAATATATAAAAATTTTATTTTAAAAAATTAATCATTAAATCAGTCTATTAAAATTCAAAAAAATATTGTATTTTTCCTGTAAATTATAATTATAATGTGTCATTCATATCTCTTTAATAATAAATTTTTTTTATTGGTTGGGATGATTTGTTTAATGTATCCAAATGATATTAAGAATGTACAGTCAAACCATCCCTAATTAAAATTTGATAATAAATTATTAAAAATTAAAAAATTAAATCTGTTTATTAAAATTATATTTGTTTTTTCTGAAATCAGACACCATTGGATAGCGTAATTATTCCTTTTTTTTTAGATTTTAAAAATAAAAGAAAAAGCTGCATAAACTGCGACCGTCGAGATTAAACTTATTGCACAAAATACAGTTAACCCGAACCAGTTACTATCGCCTATGGCATCGGGGCTTGCCGTTATTGTCACCGGAGAGGAATAACCCCTCATTTATCGATAGATTTTCCTGGAAATTTCAATTATTTATTAAAAATCGAAGAGAAGGATGTTCGATTTAGCTTGTTTGCTCTTGCAACTCCTCGTCCCCCATTTATATTTACCTGGGATTTCAGCAATCAGGTAATGAATGCGTCTGATTTCTCCTTTTGATGTTTCCTCTATTTGGTTTTTGAGGAAACAAATGGAAATAATTTACTTTGGTTGGATTTTTTTCTTAAAATCTACAATAGCAGATTTTCAATTAAAGGAAAAAGTTGTGAGAAATGATATTGATGATGCAGATAAAATTCCAAAATGTGGATAATTTACGTCGTAAACAAAGATTGCTGGAATGAATAAATTCATGGATTTATATGTTTAAATTATTTAGAAGTTTTTCATTTGCTTTCGCTTTAGTCTTCAAGAAATTGTTAATAAATTAATTCTTTCATTTATTTTCTGTCTTTCTCTTCTTCTTCTTCTTCTTGTTTTTTTTTTTTTCATTTTATTTTTTTTTAATTCTAAGTCCTAGGATTTCGAAAGGAAAAGCTTATTGAGGATGCTAGGGAGGTAATTTAAGGGGCTTATAGAAAGGAAAGGGCTTTCTGATTAGGATGCAGTATGGTGATCAAGGACCTATGTCAAAACAGTAGAAGGAGAAATTATTGGTTGAATGGCCGTATCCTTACTACAAAGGTTGCCTTTGAATTTGCTATTTTGATATGCTAGTGATGGATGAACTTATAAGAAGCATTCTGTTTGTTGGTGATAACCAGAATGCAAACTTGAAGTAAGAGATAGAATGAAGAGGCTTGAGAAAAGAGTTATACTCCTCATAAAATTGCTGGGAAGATTTTCAAGGCTCTAACTTATTGTTAGGTAATACGTGCATAATGCATTCAGAAGGAAATGTAATAGATGCGAGGATGCAGACAAGTGGAAAACAAAGAGAGAATAATAAAGAACATATTGTGAAAAGGTTGTAGGTGCATTAACTGAGGATAAGATGAGAAATTGTCATAGATGGCAGCCAAGGCCCAGGAATGCACAGTTATGGCTTAGTAGAATTCTTTTTCCTGTAAGTAGAATTCTAGTTTATGTTAAATAATTTTCCTTTTATGGGAATCACCATTACTTAAAAAATTGAGTTGTTCTCACTTTTCCTTTATGACTTTATTTCTTTCTTCAATTTGGGAAATTCTGATTCACGAGGTGGAAATTATTGGTGATATCTTATGTGCGGATTCTCACTATTGCATTACAGGAAGGACATTGGCTTTCAAGAGCTAAATCTTTGTAGAAACACAGTTCAAGGAAGATTTCTTCTCTCTGATGACAAGGGTGAGTGTTCTCTTTATGTACTTGCGGCCTTTTCATCTAGCTAAAACTTTTAGGGGCATTTGGATTTCATCTAAAATCTTGCAATGAATTATGAGAATAACTTTTACTAAAATTATGCTTTTAAGTATAATTTATTATATCTCACATAAAATTTGCAATGATGCATTTCGTATGCATAACTTGACCAAGTGAAAATATACTCTCTTTGAGAATAAATTTCCATAGTGGAAAAGAAAACTAAATATTTGTTGGGCATGATCTGATAGATTAGTTTCTTGAACTGGATCCAATATCATATTATGTTGATATTCATTTTAGGCCATGTATGTGATGCTCTATCACTGGATCCACTATCCCGCTGCTGCCCTGAGAAAGGAGAGAAATTCTCTTGTCAGTGAGTTCTTCCTGAGCTGATCTCTGAGGTTTTGTCCTTTTTAGAACAATCAGGAAAACTGATGACGGTTTTATTTTTGTTTCTAGTGGATGCAACCTTCTTTCACAGTGTTGCAATTCCTATGAATTTTGTGTTTCATGCTGCCTTAATCCTGGGAGGGTATTTTCTTGACTGCCTATTTGGCTTTCTTACTTTGTTCTGATCTTTAATCACTAAATATACAAACTGAAACTTATTGTTTGGACTTATTATGCAGACACAAGAGAAAGAAGTCATGAAGCTGAAAGTAGCCAAGCCATCAACTGCAGGTTTTTCCCCTTTTCCTCCACTTTTTGTATATATCAGAAAAAGGTTTGGAAATCAACTAAATTGCCCAGTGCCAACCCATGTGCACCCTTACCTGCAAAACATGTTACCAATACAGAATGTTTGAAATGGTAGCAGTAGCAGATGAGTTTTGCTGTTTGTTTTTCAATCTTTGTAGGGATCTGAAATATGAGAAATTTATGGCCACAGCGTTTCTACAAGGATAACAGACATCCGCATTCTTTGATGTGCAGGGACTTATGCAAGTATTTTTGATTTCTGTGCTGGGAGGTGCCGTCATAATTCTGAGAGCGTGGTAAGTGCTACATTCTCATTTAGTTATTTCCTCTTGAGGTGGATCAGTCTATTAGGGGTAAGCGGACCATTTTAATCCAGAACATTAGCTTTGAATTAGGACATGAGAAGATAGCATTCTCGGGCTTCCAAGATATGGACCTTCAGCCTGCAGATAATCTTCTAGAGCGGCTTTATGCTATGCATGACTCCTCCATGGATAGGATCTATGGAAAGAGAGCAATATGAAGTTGGACGCAAAATATTACTAGGAAATGCATTATGACAGTAAAGAAAGGGTTTTCCTCATATTTCATTTTGATTATTGATGTCCCTCAAAAAGGCTTCCTTTCATGGTTGAAAATAATTTAGAGGAATTTCCTCATTCTCTATATGCAAAGCTGATTGGGAGGCTACAGTCACCTTTTCTGTTGCCTGTTAGGGGGTTGATATAATACTGCTCTTACTTCCTATCTTTTCTGGACAGAACAAGTCATGCCTTTTATAATAGCACTATGAATGGCATCGTGTTAGATCAGGAAGCAGCAAGAGCATAATGAGGATAATGCTGAAAACAACTTCACGGTGTCTTTCGTGGCACATTTTGCTTGAGAGAACGGTTTTTTGAGGAGGGAGGACATAAGCATCAAACTTAAAGATGGATGTTGCATTTGTTAATTACCTACATTGAATTTCTTAATTCATTTTGGCAACATTGCACTCTGGTCTCTGATTTGTTGTTATTTTGTCTACATGTGACACAACTCCCTGTTTTTTCAAGTACGTTATTGCCTGTTGGACATAGGATTCCATAATAATTAGATCTATATAAGGGAGTTGAAATGCTTTCAGCATGAAAAGATATGTAAGGTGATTATTTAGTGGTAAACCTTTAACCAGTTTGCGTAAATGAAAAATAAGGACCTGCAAGTTGTCACTTAAACAGGCACAAATCAGTAGGATTTGTAGTAATCGTAAGGTGCATTTATTCCTCTTGGAGAAATTCCAAGCATGTTAAGAAGAACTGTTACTTCCAAGCTTGAGGTACATATACAATCTCTGTCAATTCTCTGATATGTTGGAAAATAAGATAGTTTAGATATGTAGTAGGTCTTTTAGGCATGTGAATTGATCAATAGCTAGAAGGCAAAGAATGTGTTCACTGTAACTTTTGAAGATTAATTAAACAATTTTCTGTGTCTCTCACTGCTATTTCTCTCTCTTTTCCTAATTCTTTCTTCTTTTTTTTTTTTTTTCTCTTATCTTCTTGTTAACGAATCCGTTGCTTTGCAGATTTACTCTGCAACATCTGCCTTGTAAAATGACGGAATAAACAGAAAAATCTATGCTTGATTTTCTTGTGATTGCAAATTAGTTAGTTTGTCAAGATATTATGTATGTGATATTGCGCCTGATTATACAAGTTTGGAAAAAATTGCAGGTTCACGAAAATGCTTATCTTAGTGATTTCCATCATTGCTTTTCTCTACCATCAAACTCTTCAGGTTTGCCTTCAATGCCTCTTTTTTTTTTTCTGTTTTTTACTCCCTTTACTTGTTTTAATTACAGTTTTGTATCCTCTTGCCATTCCTGGTCATAGAAATGCTTAAGTAGTACAACTTAAGTTCAATGGTGTAATATCATACATTTTTGCATGCTTGTAAGCATTATGCACGAATTTTTCTTTCTTTTTTCTCTCTGTTTATTTTTTCCCTTTTTCCGAATCGTGTCATAGATGAAGGAAAGGAATGTTGTGAAGCAATATTTCCTCTCATATGCATGTCCTACTACATTTATTTCTAATCTAATTAGCTCTTGAAATTGAAGGCTAGCCATTTTATTTATATTGACATTGTTTCTTATTTCCATTATGCTAAGGACACTATTTCTTTTTGTATGCTTTGAAATTTTACTACAACAGGTGCCAATCATACACAATTAGAAGTAAGGCTAGTCGGCATAAATGTAGTTATTGGAAGGTGGGTCAGGGTTATCATGGTGATGGCAGGGATCTGTCTTTTTTCATTTCAACTAGTTAAATACTTAAATTCCCCATTTGAGCTTATCATCACTTGTTGACAGGCAAGGTGAGTCCTGTGATTCAGCTTGCAAGTCAAATGGACAATCGTGCGTCTTAAATAAGCTTCTGGTGCTTAATCAATGTGACATGTAAGGAACATGATATTTCATTTTTTTGTTTGTGCATTTGTTATTTTTATTACATTAGCACTGCTATTTTAGTATTAAAACTATTTCAAGGATCTAAATTTTTGGGATAGAATATTTATTTGCCTTGTGTTTGTTATGCTGTAATGGAAGTGATTTAGTTCATTGCATGTTTTTATCCTGACGAGCAATTTAACAAATAAAAATTTTCTATTGGACAAGGATGCATGCTATATCTCTCTTTCTTGGCCAATTTTGCCTTCTAGTATCTAGGCTTAAAAGCAAAAAGCAATGGATTTGGTGCAAATATTGACTGAGAAATTTTTCCATCAAATGCTAGGGGAGACAATATTATATAGGTTTTGTTCTCTCCAGGTAGCAGAATTTTTTTATGTAATGTTGAAGTGTCTGATTTGGGATACACTAAGAAATTTATTGGTTCTTATTTTCTAATATGAACTTTAGTATGGTGGTTTGAGTCTTCTTTCTGAATAGTATGCAGAAATATTTGAGGTGCAAGGGAGCATGTCTAGCGAGCATTGGAGCGGATCAACCTGCCGAAGTTGTTGATGATGCTCCTAAACACTTGGTATTTCCTCTTTGCTTTGAACTTTTGGTATCTTTTGTTGTAGTCTGGCTTCTTATCTTTATTATTTATATGTTTGAAAATTTCAGTTAAGATCACCGTGAATTGAATTCTTTGTTCAGTATCTCAAGAGATGCATTTAAGATCCCTCTTTTTTCATTGTAATTTTTTAAGCTAAAAAAGAAAAAGAAAAGAAAAGAAATCATGTGAGAACAAAAATTTTGAACAAGTTCGTCAAACTGAACTTCACATCATATATTACTGCTTTGTTCTGCAGAACCCAGGAGCATGCTTGTACACTCGAACGCAATCGATGCTTTCCTGTGATGGTTCACATCATCACACCAGGAGACTTTGCCCCTGTGCATAGTGTTCGCTTAGTAAGTTTTCATTCCTAGAGTATATAATTTGCTGATATTTCATGGTATTCTGCATCAAAATTTTTCTGTACCCATCAATCATTTTTTAAGTTGTCCAATTTGTTACTATTAAATTCTGTTCAAGGAGCAATGATTTATTTTTGTACTAGTCAGTTATTTCAGTTTTCCTTTGAAAACAAATAATTGAAGCATAATTATCTTCATAATCCACAATTTGTCTGGGACTTTATGATTGCAGGAAAATTCTGCAAGGACAAACAATCTGAAGCATGGGAGTTATTTACGTATCTTTGAGACTTTTGCAAGAAAGGTACTTATATTTGTAGAGGAAAAGATTTTTTTGCAGAAAAAGATGTATTCTAGGGTTACATATTTTTAATGGCAAAATACATAAATCACTCTTGTACTTCTCGTGAAAATGTAATGGCACCCCTAATTTTGTAGGGTATGCCCCTAGAATCGTAAATTTTGATAAAATTACATGTCTTTTATTACTATCAACAAATATTTTTAGGGCGTTTGATTTTTGTATGCAAAATAATTATATAGTTAGTACGACTTTTAGAACAATAATTTTTATATTTTTCAACTATTTGATAAATGTAAAGTCAATTTAATTTTAAAAATTACAATTGTTTAATATTTGTAATTTCTTTACAAATTGAAAGCAAAGATTTGTTTAAACCACTATGAAGTAAAAGATTTATTTCACACTAGGAAACGATGTGGAGGAGTCATCAACGGATGACTGGACTGCAAAATTTATAAATTTGATTTGATTCGATTATATAAAATCAGAATCAAATCATTTTGATATGATTTGTGTCCTTAAAACTCAACCGAATCAAACCATTTTGTTCTTTCTATTGAAATTGAAACTGAATTGAGTCAGTCAGTTTAATTCTTTCTTTTTTTTTTCTTTTTTTTTTTTTTTGGTTTGGTTGGTTTCTGCTCAGCCCTTCGAATTGGTCCATGGATACCTTTAATTGAGAGTTACCACAGGAAATACCATCGACGGGAAAATTTTATCCATACTATACAGTTATTAAATTTAATAACGACAATTACCGTAAATAAAAGTAAAAAAAAAAAAAAAAAGAAGGATAAAATGGTAAATGGTAATAATAAAATTTTCATTATCTTATAATCTATCTAGCTTTTTGCTTTTCATTTTTTGTAAAACATACTTTCACTTTCACTTGGTTGGTTGATTTCAAGATTCGACCATAAGCTAAGAAAAAAATAAAATATAATAGAAATAATTTTTAAAATTTTTTTAAATTTTTATTGATTTCATCCATAAATGGACTCAGACAAATATTTTTCTTGGACACTAATAATGTAATTAAGGAAACACGACAGTTAGCTGTTTGGTGATAAATGGTAATAATACTCAATTGTCTATCTTGAATACTAAAAACGAATATTTGCTACCCAAAAGAAAAAAAATTCAACAGAAGCAATATGAGACAAAAATGGCAGGCAGGCAGGCTCTGATTTGGCCTCATTCCCACAAATAATAAATAATTAAGCATACTTTTTTAAAGATAACACTTTGATTTCTCCTATATAATCATATCAACAAACACTTAAAAAACCAATTTGCAGTCACTCCACTATCCATAACAGCAAAAGTAAAAAAAGACAGAATTATCAGATCATAAAAAAAAAATTTTTTTTTTTTTAAAAAGATGGAATTAATCAACAGAACTTAGTTAATTTTAATACACATATAATAAAAACCCAGATCACATTTTTTGTTTCTCTACATTGGGTATATACCTGAATTTTCCAATTCAACATTCAAAAGCTATAATCTGGTTTAAGGAATTTCTTACTTAATGGTTTTGAGTTCTGTGTCATTTCCTTGACTTCTCCTTTTCCATTGTCTTCTTTACCAACTTCTTCTTCTGCTCCTCCTTCTTCTTCTTCACCATTAAAGACAGGATGGTTAAGAATGCTATTAAGTAGCTGAGTTCCTCTAAGTGCATTTGTCAATGGCAAATGCCCTTGAGGAGTATCATCACTCAGTTCCCAAATAAACTCATTAGGGAAAGCTCTGTAATTATATTGCTCAACTTCAGTGTCAAGCTTTTTCATCCAACCCACTTTGAGAAAGAACTTGGAGAAGTCCTTATCAGCCTTTTTTAGCCATATTTGCTTTTGAATACTGTAACCAAACTTATTATCACTGTATTTCTTCCATAGCTCATCAATGGCTTTAAGGTCTTCCTCTGAAATGAATTGAACTTCAGAGAAGAAGACATAACCACGTTTCTGGGCAGCCTCGCCTGCAAGAATTATTAGAAGGCGGCGAGTTTCCTCGTCTGCTTGTCGGAAGTTTTGGGTGGAGAGATGGTGCTGGAGGAGGTCTAAAGAAAAGGTTTGGGAAGTTGAAGTGGTGGTGGTTGTTGTGGGGGAGATAGAAAAAGTGGCAGTGGAGGAAGAGTGTATAGAGTGGGAGAGGGAGAGGGAAGGATTAGTGGTGATGGGTTTGAGGAAAAGAGAGGAGACAGGGGTGGAGTCTAAAGGTTGAAGCTTCTGTTGATGTTGGTGGTGGTGGTGGTGGGGATGATGGAGGGACTGAAGAGAGTTAGTAGCCATTTTGAGAGAGAGAGAGATGGAGAAGTAAGAAGTTCATTAAGAGCAGTAGAGAAAGGATGGGGGAGATAAGGAATTTGTGAAGACGGGAAGGAAGTCGAGAGGTAATACAAAGAAGGATTTTGATTGGCTAGAAGTGGGTGAGGCTGGATACTCTTTCTCTATCTACATGGAATTTACGGATTTTTTATATTTGATTATTAAACTCTAAAAACAAGAATCTATACTGCCCCCAAATAGAGACAACGCAATAGTTAATGGAAGTGTCAATTAGGGGCAGGCAAAAAAATATATTTATACCTTCCTATTTAAGTAAAATTAAAAAAAAATATATATATATATATAATTAGAAAAATCATTAATTCCTTTCAATATTTCACTTTTCATGATAGTTTTTTTTATCTCAATAAGGAAAAAGATCATTTTTATAATGTATTTTTAATAATTCTTATTTGATTAATATGAGTTTACTAATTTTTCTTATTTTTTGTTATTATCAACTTAGTATGAATACGATAAATCAGTCTAAACACATAAATTCTTTATTGGGTTATGTTGCTGCCTCCACTTTTAATTTCCTAATAATGTTCGAACCTTAAAGACTAATTTATATCGTAGTTTTTTGACAACACAGCAATAAAAATAATTTAAAATTCAGTTATAAGTGATTCAAAATTATAACGGAAATCTAGCTAGCAAGTAGACGAAGAAAGCTACATGAAGCAAAAGAAGAAAAGGTCGTCGATTGCTACTAAGAATCTAACAGAAACGGTCATATTTCAGCAGATACGCCATTCCGTCGATTGCTACGTGAAGCCTCAAGCTCTCTTGTGTTGTTGAAAACAAATTTCTTTCACTTTTTTTTTTTATCAAATTTGAAAATTTATTTTTAATTTTTCAAAATTTCAAGATAATTTTAAAAAACTAAAAACAACCCGTTGACATCACTAATACATGCATATATATAAGCAGTAATCTTTGCGTTATAAGTACTCTGAGTTTGATCAGGTTGGGGCTTAATTGATTCCAAAGAAAATATGCAACTGTCCAAATACCTAAAAGATCACTTAGAATTCAGAACAAGCATCATGCACCTTAAATTCTGTACAAGCTTTGAGTATTCCGGCGAAACAAGGAGAAAACAAAGAGTTTATCAATCATAAGAGACTCTCATACGATAATGATCTGCTAAACGCTGTACAGAATTATCAGCCAAGATGCCATCTACCATCTCATACTTATTGTAATTTGCCTTTAGGGTCTCCAACTGCTGCTTTTGTAGCTTTTCTTCTCTCTTTAATTGTTGCTAAAGCGGAGAATCACAGTTCAGAAAATCATAACTATAAAGTAATATCATAGAAAACCGGATTCAGCAGAACAAATGTTGTAATAATGCATAAACTTACCTCGAGCAAAAAAGAAGCTTCAGCAGCATGTTTCCTGGTAAGACGCTTCAGCTTCCTTGCCACCTCAAAATCAGGGTCGCCTGGCTCCAACCAGCGGCAATGAATCTTTCTGCCGGGTCTCCTTGGACGATCATCAAACATCTCAATTTCAGCAGGCCGTGCTCTCACAGGCCTTGGCATTCCAGACACCATGAAAGGAAACTGACCAATCTCTGAGACAACAGCTTTGGCATGCCTGGCCTCTTTCATCTCTACCAAAGCGCAGCGAGAGACGTTCTGAGGTTCCAAGTAATTTGGAACAAATGTTACCCTCAGAACAATCCCAAACTGATTTAGAGCTGATTTCAGGACAGCTTCAGTGACCTGGGGTGAGAGGTTGTCAATATAAACTGTTCGCTTCACTTTTTCTTCGAATGCAGCATACTCCTCTTCTGCTTTAGAACCCATGTGATAGTTTACGAATCTAATAAAAGCCAAGAACTAGAGTTAGCCAAATAAAGACAAACATAACTGATCACCTCTAGTCAATTGAACAATTCATATGCCACTATCATAACCGATAAACCAAAAGATATAGATATCAAAATCGAACAAAATTTAACATTTTCTGGTGATATGTTCAAGGATTTTTACAATACAGATTGTAAATAACAATTTTTGTCACGAGCTTTGTCTTATACTTATTGATTGCTTTTCCCTTCGGTCATTTCCAACAGTACAGTTCACATCTTGGACAAGAACATGACTGCAAGATATCTCACAATAATTCAGCCCTATTCTATGGTACCAGTTCAATAAACAAATGCAGTACCACTGCTTGAAACAGTCTTAGTATTAATTTTGAAGCCCGTATTGATTTAGGAGCAGCATCCATTTTAGTGTTCTTTAGCAGTATAGCAGGGGTCTACGCCAGAGCATCAAATTAGGAAGAATAGTACATTATTGAAGGATAAGAATATGGGCAATATTTCAAGAAAGGCCAGAATTGCCTTGTGCAAGACCCATCTAACTTCCCAACCCCTTATTATGAAGAGCTCTCCATCTACACAAAGTAATTTTGAGTCAAACACCTTGCAAATCATACATCTAACTTACTCATATGGACACGTCCCCTCAATTGCCGTCCAAACATATAATTCATTGACGATGATTCGGAAATATATATATATATATATATATATATATATATATATATGCACAAAGATGTGCAATAAACACAGGAAAGGGATTATCTAAGCTATCATCTGGAATTCCCACGTAAAAAGGCCGGATTCCAAGAGCCTGTTATGGCCTTATCAAATGATATGGGTTCCAATTTGTATACCCAACTACAGCACCTATATTCTTGTTAAACATCTATACGATATTTAATATTTTACAACTTTTCATGGATAGCTTAAATTCAATGGGTTCTCATACAGTACAAGATTGTCCACTAAAAACCCAAACCAGCAGCAACCACACCATATTATACAGCAAAGATGGAATGGGAACGAGTATAGAGACTAGAAGAGAGACAGAGAATAATAGAGTTACTCAGTTGCTTACCTGGACCGATTCCTGGAAGAAGACTTGATGAATCACTCAACAATGGACTGTGCATAGCCAAAAGGGATATTGTTGGTAGCAGCCGCCTTCCAGAAGATCGTGCGCGACACAGAGAGCGTAAGAGAGATGAAAGAGGGGAGATAGAGATCGTTAGAAATTGAAATCCAAATTTTAGAATTCTAAGGCTCCGTTTGTTTATGGATAATAACTTGCTGGAAAATAGCTCACCATGGGAATATTTTTCAGGAAAATACATTATTTTCCAACGATTAGCATTACAAGAAAAATCATTTGGAAAATACTTTCCAAAGTTGATACAACATTAAAAAAAATATAAATTTTCACCATATAAATCATGTATCTAAACATCATATTTCACATAAATCTAAAAAATATATGAAAATTCATAAGAAAATCGAATAAAAGGTTGAGCATTTCATACAAATAAACTCTGTAATTTTCAAGATTATGATTCTAGGCAAATCCAAATCCATTACTTTTCTTATCAAAGAAAGCATGACAAAATATAAATGGTTAATATCTTCTTGTTTGACATTTGCCAAGGAACAAAACTCTCATTGCCAGGCTTGCAACTATGCCCAAAGTATTGAAAAAATAGATTGTGATTTATGCTAGTCCCAAAATACGAAAGTATAAACAGAAATATCAACCAAAAAAATTGAGAATTAGTCATGTAGAGACATACAGAGATTATGTTATTGGTTAATATATTTGATTATTGATATGGAAGGTCAATAAATGTTCTCTTACGTTAAGCAATTTCAGTGGAAGAATAGATGAAATGAAATCATAGATGCAAAATCAGAAAGGAACAACAAAGGAGCGTGCAGCCATTGACAAAGCAACCAAAGTACACAGGCAAATTACTTATTCAAAGCGAGTGTAAGTTCCAGGTCATGGCCAAAAAAGGCATTACAAAGGCAAAATGGCAAGCCTTTCGCATCATTTTAATTCTTGCTGGTTAACAGCCACCCCGACCACAACCAACGCTAGTAGACATGTCGGTAGGAGGAAAAACTTGCATTGGGTCCATTTTACTCCGAGCATCAACAACGCACACCAGCAAAAAAAAAAAAAAAAAAAAAAAAACAGAACATAAATTTGCATAAAATAAGAGGAAACGAACAAAATGATTGAAGAACTTAGCCATAGGCTAAGAAGAATGGCAAGTAAAGATCAATAGTCGAATTCTATATGAAACAACAATACTCTACATAACAATCAACAAATGGAAATTACCCTAACCTAAAGATTGCAAAATCTTGGAACAAACGAAAAATGCTTCGCCGGAGAATGATAATGGTCGGAACTTGGAGTGTGGTGGTGAAGATAATGGTCGCAACTTGGAGTGTGGTGGTGGCGGTCGTGGATGGTCCACCAACGATGAACCGTGCGGGCTCGCCTGCGTTAGAGAGACACGTATTTGATAGTCTCTGGTTTAGAGAAAAACAAGTAAGGGAAACTGTTTTATGAACGGTAAAGCAGCCTGTTTTATGAGATTGGGCTTCCCTCAGAATTTGGGCCGAAGTCCATTAATTGTTAAACTAAGTCTGCAAATAACCCAATATCCTTGCCGTTGGCATTTTCATATTATATAGTTGATGATTAGATAATAAATTAGAACTGTATATATCCCTCGATGCCAAAATATAAATAGATTTTTAGGAGTAAATAAGTAATTAATCCTCTCAAATTATAACAAAATTAAGAGTAATTTGAGTAAATTATCTTTTCTCTTAAAATTAATAGTAATTTATTGTATCTAATGTAAATAAGGGTAATATTGTAAAAATATTTTTTTTTTACTCTTTAAATATGCTCAAAACGACTTATATTTAAAAAAAAATATCTCCCAAAATAAAAAATTATATTTCGTGATGGAAGGAGTCATTTTTAATGTCATAATCGAAAACAAAGGATGAGTTTTATAACTTTGTGAATAATAATAAGTTATGTATAATCCAAATAATTACGTAAAATGCTTTTCAATTTCATATAATGAATACATGATTAGTCAAGCATGTATAAGGCATTAGCATCTACAAACAATATTACCTTCATATATTCATATCAAGTGAAAAAAGTTAGTGACATTAATGAAACTCCTAACAAACCGTCCTCACACATGGTTTGTCATCTCATACATGCACACTAGGGAGTCGATTTTCCATTCATGATTAATCGGTCTAATTCTTAGTTGACCAATTCTCTCATTATTTTCCTATTATCTCTTTTCTTTTTTTGTACCAATGAAAGACCGACCACATTGTGACTCTTCGTATAATTTATATATGGATGCACAAGAGGGCACCGATTCCTATATAGTGGCGACGATATTTAAAATTGTTCTATAATTTTATGTTAATCCACTTCATTTTAATTCCATATGAAAATAAGACATAGATAGATGACTTTCCTCAAATAAGAAATTAAAAAATGAATTTAGTGTACGTTTGCTTAGATATTTAATTACTATAATTAATCTAAATCTCATCGAAATTTCCAGCAGCATTTTTTCTAAAATAGGGCTTTTCACATGTTCAAATATTAGCAATATAATATACTTATCAATTATTATTTTGAACAACTCATTCGTCGGACAATCAACAATTCAAATATCTAATTACCATTAATAATAATTTTATATTCAACTCTTAACTTATAAATTAAAATAAATCTTCAATTTGATTTCAGTACACCCTCATATATCATTATAGATTAGCTATTAAAATTAATACTTCTATTAAATTACCAATAAATAAATATATATTTCAAATAAACTAATTCGTGATTATCTTAGTTCCTACGATATAGTTCTAATCCCAAAATAATTGATATTTATCCAGCAATAATTTTTTTTTATTTAAATTATTTTTTATCTCCAAAATAATTCTTATAGTAAATTCATAATTTAAATGTTATTATTATCTTTTAGTTTTAATTGAGATTATAAATATATTTTATCATAAACAAGGTTCAAATTTTTTTTAATAAAATAAGGTTTAATTTAGATAAAATAAATTACAAGAATTATAATTAAAATATGGGAGAATTACTGTTTCATTCCTATATTATGGTCAAACATGCTTTGGTCAATCAATATTTTTTTCAAAATTTACGATTACATCCCTAACTTTTGTTTATGTTCAACACTATAGTCCTTCGGTCTAAATTTTGATAATGCACCGTTAATTTTTGGTTAAAAGACTAAAATACCTTGTATTTTTATGGTAAATTACATAAATGCCCTCTTTATACTTCTCTGCAACTCCGTTTCTTTCGCCTCTGTGTTTGTCCCCATGCAAAACCTATTTCATCTCTCATATCTATAAAATAATAAAAAGCTCTTGTGATGTGAAAATTCATAAAAGGCAGAGTGCAAGCAAAATAGAGGGAGAAATGTGTATTGGTTTCTTTGCTTGGACTGTGAGATCGAGTCATTGAATCGAAGTGAGCAGAGGTCAGGTCAATTTTGTCATTTAAAAGATTTCTCTCACATTTGACATAGCTTTTGTTCTGTTGACTCACGGTAAATTACAGTAAAAATGGATGGAAATGGAAGGACTATAGTGTTTGACAGGGACAAAGATTAGGGACATAATAATATATTTTGAAAAAGGCAGGGGCTGATTAATGAATTTGATTATAATTGAGGGAAGTAACAGTAATTTTTTCGTAAGTAATTATTTATACTGACCAACCGGTGGCCAGAATTTTGTCAAACACGGTATTTGAACGCAATTTCTTTTTATTCTCTGTCTTTGGGTTTTAAGAGAAAGTACACAGCAGCCAAGTAGATGACGTATTTTGAGCCTTGATACTTTTGAAACAGCAAATACGCTTGTTGCCTCCGTCAATTTCTATGCATTTTCCCTGAGCACTGCCTTCAAATCTCTTTCAGGCTTAATTTTCTGGTCATTTTACGGAATTGGTGAAAAAATGGGTCATAATTCAAAGAAGAAGAAAAAGGGTGGAAGGAGTAAAGGGAGGACGCAATTGAAGGATCATACTTCTAGTTCTGGTGATTATAATGAGCTACTTGCAGAAGAGATCACTGCCTTGTAAGTGGTTCTGGTTTTGAGTGGTTATGTTATTTTGGTGTACCTCTATATTTTGGATCCCATTTTGAATTAGAATAGAAGCTCTCTTGTTTGAGTAGAAGAGTGGGACTTTAAGCCAGTGATTATTGTATTGAACTGGGCACAGAAATTGGATTCTTGATTTGGTTTCTAATGAGAGACGTAACATATTTGACTGATAATTTCCCTGACTCTGAGTAATTTGTAAATTGGTTTACAATAACACTGAAAGAGCTTTAAGTTTGAAATAGTGTCGGATAGTTTGATGTTATTGATATTTTTACTTACAAGACTATTTTGAGGAAAAATCCCAAATTCGGAGTATCAAATTCTAACCAACTTTGGATGGGAAGAAAAGCTTTAAATTTTGAGATTTGGTCAAATTTTGGGATCGAGACATTTTGATGCTGAGTTTTGAGCTTCAAGGTCACGGTTATGATATGACCCTGGAAAATCACAACTAAGTATCTCTATTTTAAGCGTTATATTTACTTGATTGATAGTGTTATTGCACGAGGGGATGGTTGACAATGTCCATTGCTGAGTTTGTGGGGAATGGGGAGATAGAAACAGTAGAGCATTTGATGTGATTGAAGCATTCATCTGCTGTAACTGGTACAATAACAAGTGTTTGCTAAAATAGAATGTTCCGCTTCCAGGCAGCAAACCCAGCCTGTATCAAGTTGCCATTTGCTAGTTGCCAGTTGATAAATATAGAAATATTTTATGATATATTATGTTTATATAGTAATGTACATTGTATAGCATGGTTAACATATATTTTTATGTAGCTGGCTAGTTTTTGTGCAGGATGCGCCTATGTTTCTTCTTAGGTTTTCTATTTCAGCATCTTTCAATTCCAGATATGGAGAGAAAACATACTCGGACGTTATATCTCATGGTTAACCATGGTGTGCACGATATGAATGTGATCGTGGAAACCTGATTTTGGGTAACCTAACTTGGGTTCTCTACTACCCACACACACACTTGAACACACTCAAATTGAGGCTTCTCAGGATGTGAACTTAACCTGGGATAATTTTATCCAGGAAATTTGTTTCTTATTTGTAAATTTGTCCTTATCTGCTTGTATGACTTTATGGCTTTAGAATCTTGTGAGATGGTATCTGCCTTTGCATTATGAATTAAATGCATTTTTATATTCTATTATATTTTCATGCTTTTTTAGATGTGCGATATTTCAAGAGGACTGCAAGATTGTTTCAGAATCACCTCCTCAAATCATTATCAAGCTCAGGTTCCTGTTATCTTGATCTTATTTTCAAAGTTGAAAATAAGATTTGATCTCTCCTTAAATATATTCTGTTTTGTTGAGTTTGAGCAGGCCTTACTCAAAGGATATGGGCTATGAGGATCTAGATGTTTCAGCTCTGCTTTCAGTCAGGTTGGCATATCTGCAGTTTCCCTTGTTTCCAATTTAGGCTACTGAATATCCCTTGTCATGCATCTTTTCTATTTCTTGTCTGTCAGGTGCTTACCAGGATATCCTTACAAGTGCCCAAAGTTGCAGATTACTCCAGAGAAGGGCTTGACAAAAACTGATGTAGATAATCTTATTTCCCTCCTTCATGACCAGGTACATTCTAGCGGTCCTTTCTGTTGCATCCATTTTTCCACAGCTGACAGCTATTCAGAGTTCTTTCAATAGTCCTGGAACTAAAAGTCGAAATTCAAATTCAATATGCATCTGTTCTAAGTTTTGTGTGCCCAGGCACCACCTAACACTTAATTTTACTGTTATTAGTAAAGATAATTATGTTTTTACTTCCAAAATCACTTGGTTTGCTTTTGTTGTAAATTTCATTTTTAGGCAAATTCCAATGCCCGGGAAGGACGAGTCATGATTTTCAATCTGGTTGAGGCTGCTCAAGAGTTCTTGTCTGAAATAGTTCCTATCGGTCCAGCACCTGAATCTGTGAGTTCTACCATATAATCACTTTTTACTTACAATTTTATAAATGAGCTCTTTTAATTCTTTATCAAGTCATTAATTTATTTTTATAATATCTTTTATGAGCTATTCATTTCAGTTTTTTTTCTTTGGGAGGTTTTAGTTTGTTCGTGTCTGGATTGCTAATTGATTTAGTATCTACTTCAGTTCTGTCATTTGACTTATTACTGTTCCTTGTTATTGATCATCTATTCTTTGATTCTCTTTTCTCATTTTTATGTGTTTTTGACGGATTGTTTAACTAATTTATGGAAATGATTTATACTATTTATAATTTTGAGATAAAATGGATGGGGAATATTTTCACGCTTCTATAATAAGTTTGTAACCCCATTCAATCTCTTAAATTATGCCATTTCTTTGTGCAATCTTTTACAGATTACCTTTTCTTTGTGTGCAAGTACTTTTTCACATGATCTTTGGCTTATTTTTTCCCAGAATGTCCTATGCTTTCCTCAATCTGAACTCTCTGTACCTCTGAGTCCTACTCTGTGAACCCTTACCATGAAATAAACCCTGTTTTACATATTGCCATTTCTTTATGCAAACTCTTACTTACTGCCTTTTCTTTGTGAGTAAGTCCTATAATCTATTTCACATGATAATGGCTTATATTTTCCCCTTCGTGTCCTGTGCTTTCCTAATCTGAACTCTTTGTACCTGTGTCCTACTCTGCAACTCCTTACCATGAAATGATAGCATTATTTAGTACAGAAATATGTGACACCAAAATTGAGAATGAATATTAATTAGTTAATTTTGCTTGCATAAGATGGTAAATAAAAACATTAATATATTTTTTACATAAGTTCCACAAATTTCTAATGTATCCATAGTTTATCCTGGCTAGATCACCAAAACACTTGATCTTCCTTATGGTAAAACTTCTTAATAGAATGGCATATAGCAACTTGCCATTAATCTTATGGCTGCATATCCATATCAGCTGAAATATGCTATCTTTCTTATCTACTAATAAAAAAGTAAAAGTGTCGGGCTAAGGTATTACTGCAGTTCCTATAACAATCATGTTTTCTCCCTGTGTTTTTGTTCAGTGGTGTTTTAATTTATTTATTTCATCTGGTAGATTTTGTGCTCAACTCGGGATAGCAGCAGCGAATTGTTTCAGGCAACTGCAGTTACAAGTAACAAGAATTGCTCTTCCATTGAACCATATGTTTATGGTTTCATAGACCTTTTCAGTGGCTCTGGGGAATCATGGCACTGGGGTCTTGCAGTGGATGACAACAGAGGAGGAAATACTTCAGTAAAATCCCATCCGTTGGATGGTTCGAAAGTTGGATATGGGGTACAGGAAAAGAAACTTGACAAAGTCACAAAGCCATTGACAGTGCAAGATACAAAGCCAAGTCCAGTATTTCAACCTGTTGAAGAAGATAGTGAAGATGACAGTAAGAGCATTGCGACTGACTTTAGCACATCTCTGACAGAGGAATCAGAAAAATCTCTGATGGAGGAATCAGAAGAGAATGAAATGGAAGGCAAGGAGGTGGGTAATACTTGGCACTATTTGTTTTTACTTTGATGCGTGTTAAATTTGTAAGACTAGTTGCAGCTAGGATCCTCATTATTTCCATTTAAAGTTAATCCTCCTATTGTCATGATGCTTTTTGGCTTGCTTCCAATCTTGTGACAACATTCTGTAATAACTTACAAAATGAAGAAGAGTCATAGGCTACTTGGAGCAAAAAGAAAGGAGAAATAAGCAAACACTTGCATGATGGTCGTCAAACTCAAATAATAGTACGCATCTGTATCAATTGTGGAACTTGTTATCATCCTGATGAATTAAGATTTCACGTTAAGAAACTAGCTAAAAACAAAAGATGAGCTTAAATCCAGTAAAATATGACTCTAGATTCAAGTTAAATTATCAATATATCCCAAAATTATACACAAACTTTGGAAATTGAAGACCTGCTTCTGTACAAAATAAATGACATCTTTTAGGTTCTTCCTTACATAAACACTTAAGTAGGCATTATTGCTTGATTTTTGTGCTGCAGTATGAGGAAAAAATAAAACAATATTTTTATTTTGATCAAGCTCCATGTTTAACACAAGCAGCAGTGGACCAATTATTGAATTACAAAATGCGTTGTTAGTATTTCTTTGCTAAAATTCTGTACCAAATACGATACTTATGCTTATCTGAAGATGGCAAGCTTTTTTCCCTGCTGTTTTTTTATGTTTTGAAGTAATATTAAAGTTTTACGATAATCAGACCAAAATTTAAATGGATACTTGCTTTATCTGAGATAGGCTAGTTAATAGTTCTATTTCGTATTTTAGTGTGGTCCAAATGCTGTCCAGGAAAGCTTAAGACTTAAGACCCATGCCTTTAACATTACAAGATTGTGAGTAAAAAAAATTATGAAAGAGACCTTGCTTGATAGATGATGATGGAAGTGGTTCCAATCAAAAAGCAATTAGAAACTAAATAAGACTGAGAAGGAAGTACTGGTTATTTTCTTAATTGCTGGGATTTTTATTTAGTTCTGCATCAATTAGTCCTGACTTCTTATTGGTCATTATTGGGTCAAAATCAGAAAGACTTATGCAGTTGACAATTGTCAGTCAAAAGAAAGTGCTGGGGACAATCTTAAAAATCCTAAGCTTCAAAACATGAAGCTTTTGATGTTTTGAAGCTATCGATAATGTGAATATGAAGAGCAATGAGGCTTTGATAAATTTGATATAAATTAGTGAATTGTGTTATTTCAGTAAGTCTAAAAGAATCACATTTGTTATGATCAAATTAAATGCATAGCAAAGGATGCTCTACTTAATGATGAGAGCTAACTTAGAAGTTTGAAGGAATTTTTGCCATCTTTGTTTGTCTCATTGAGAGTCATGTTGAAGTTGCAATGATCAAATTCCTCTTCCTTGCAATTTTTGTTAATGCAATGATACTGCATGCTTTGACAGGATATTTTTATTGAGGAGCATGGAGCAGAAGATGATGATGTAAATTTTGTAAGCGAGCCTTGGGAGTTGCTTTCGTCAGCATCCTTAGGTCATGATCAAGCTACACAAACCATTGAAAAAGATCTGATAATGGTATTTTTCATATTTTCTCTAATTGTTTCTTACTTTTAGAACTTAGACCAATTTATGAACCAGTTGGTGCTTCGTCAGGTTCACATGCTTCGCCTTGCTTGTGCTTCAAAGGGAGAATTGGCTGATGCTTTACCCCAAATAACAACAGAGCTGTGCAGATTAGGCGTATTTTGTGCTTCTTTTGGAGATAAAGAAATTAAGTCTTCCTTTATTTCGCTAAACTTTCAACTTACAATGCTTTTCTAATTTATTTGGTTCAGGTATTGTCAGATTGGGCACTAGATTTAGCTTCTAAACCATCTTCTATCTTTAGCAAGACCTTTGATCATGTTTTCCATCAACATGTGGTTTGTCCTATGTTCTCTTTATCCATTTCTTTGGTTGCAAAAATCTCACTTATGATTCACTTTACATTGCTGTCTGTTGTATTAATTCTCTAGGTTTCCTCCAGAGTATCTCAATTCTGGAAACCTACTTCTGATGTAGGGTCGCCTAATGCATCTCTCCCAAACTCTCGATATCTGAATGACTTTGAAGAGCTACAACCACTAGGTATTATGTTGCTTACCTTATATCATGCATCCAGAAGTCTTCAAATGTCTATTTGCTGTTGTTAGTTCATTGTCGGTATGCATTCACATATGTATGCGTGTGTAACTTATGCATGATCATACATATAGACAGTTACTATAATGTTGCTAACTTTTGATGGAGGCTACTACTTGTCTGAAAATGTAAATAACCTTTGTACTGAATGATTCCCTATTAAATTGAATGTTCGGGTCAAATGATAGAATCTTCAGTAACCCTTTTAATATTGCATTTGTTTTGGTGAAACTGTGGTCTCTATGTTTTTTTATCAGCTGTATGCTTCATTTCCCCGGAATGATAAGCTCTTCTCGGTGTTTATGCTTTACTTAGTGTTAGCTTCCCAAATTGTAACAGGTCATGGTGGTTTTGGTCATGTTGTATTGTGCAAAAATAAGCTGGATGGAAGACAGTATGCAGTAAAGAAAATTCGCCTCAAGGACAAAAGCTTGCCGGTTAATGACCGAATTTTGAGGTAAACATATTCTATAGTATGGGAAATGCAGTGGAATATTTAACCTCAGAATGCTACCTAACCTTGAATCACCATTTGGTTTTATATGCTGATCTTTTATAATTTGAATTTGCAGTGCATTTTTTCTTTTTCTCTTTTCTGTTTGATGTTATGTAAGATTTATTTATGTGTCAACCATGGCGAGGTGCTTAGAGAAGTAGCCACACTTTCACGTTTGCAGCATCAGCATGTTGTGCGCTACTATCAGGTATGAGTTTTCTCCTGTATATACTGTTGATTGTTAGCTAGATTTTTTGTTTTCCTTTGTAAGAGCAGTCTGTTAAGTTATTGGTACGTATAGAGTATGAACAAGATGCATGGATGCTTATAGAATCATAACAACGCATTCAGCAAATTGTTGTCTTTGATTTATAAGTAATATCAAACTTGCTGTGCTTCTCACATTTTCTTTATTAAAAAGAGGCAATTTTCAACTGAGAGTCCTTAGTTTTTTTTTTCCTGCTTGGACATAGAAATGAAAGCTCTGTGTTCTTTCTTAGGATAATGAAAGCTCTCTGTTGATCTTGGATTGGTAATAGAATACTTTTGGGGCCACTTTGATGGTTGTGATATTCGTTAAATTTTCCAGGCATGGTTTGAAACAGGCATTGCTGGTTCTTTTGGAGACGCCACTTGGGGTTCTAATACTGCCACGAGCTCCACATTCAGCCATAGAGTTGCAAGCTCAGCTGAGGTTGGGCAAGACAATAAGCTTGAATCAACATATCTTTATATTCAAATGGAGTATTGTCCAAGGTAAAAAATATTTACTTCCCTTTAATCCTTTTTTCCCACATTAAAAGTTCTTTGCTAAATCTTCTATTTTCCTTTTTTTTGGTGGATCATTTTCTATGGAGACAATAGAAACTTGAACTGTGACAATTACAACCTTTGTTCTTTTTTAACTTAATTATTTGGACAATTGATACAAATTTCCTACTTAATGGAATACCATTTTTTACTTTATCAATTAAAACAAAATTGGAGATAGGTCTTTTATTTGATTTAGCAAGAATCACAGAAAGCACATGTCCTGTTTTTGTTTCGTTTCTTGTTCAGTCTTGTTATTTCCTACTTTAGCATTTTGAACTGTTACAAGAAATTAATTTCTCTCTCTCTCTCTCTCTCTCTCTCTCTCTCTCTCTCTCTCTCAGTTTTAAAAAAATAATTCTTTATTTCCAGAATCACTAGGGAATTCTACTGTCTTATTACTTCTTCACTTCAAGTCTACAAATCAACATTGATGTTATGCATTTTCGTTTTCAATTTGCTATTGAAGATGTCTTGCTAACCTTACTTAACTTTTTCCTTTCTCATTGCTCCAAGAACTCTTCGCCAAGTTTTTGAATCATATAACCATTTTGACAAAGAGCTAGCATGGCATCTGTTTCGACAAATTGTTGAAGGCTTGGCACACATACATGGACAAGGAATCATACATCGGGACTTAACCCCTAACAATATCTTTTTTGATGCGCGCAATGATATTAAAATTGGTGATTTTGGGCTTGGTAAGATCTTATTATTTTAATTTAGAATAAAGTTCTCCCCTCTTACACGTGTATATGAAAGATGTGTTCTTTATTTAGCTTTATCAGTTGCAAATGCGAGTCTTTTTCTTGATCAATATGATGTCTCACAGAATGATAATGAGATAAATAACATAAATTACACCCTCTCTTTAGTAAATCAAAGGTAATGGGTCCTTCCTTGTCTAGTTAATTGTTGGCAACTTTGTGTTACAAGACCAGATGAGGAAATGTTACTGCATTTCATGCATATGGCTGGAATGAATCTATATTATGGAAGCCCATCAAATATGACTTGAAACTCTGATAATTTATTTTTCTTGTTTCAGCCAAGTTCTTGAAGTTGGAGCAGCTGGATCATGATACAACCTTACCTCCAGATACAAATGGAGTTTCAATTGATGGAACTGGTCAAGTTGGAACCTATTTTTATACTGCACCTGAAATTGAGCAAGGTTGGCCAAAGATTGATGAAAAGGTTATTTTTTTGGATAATACTTCCTTTTCTTTGGTGAATATGCCTTGGGCTTAGCGTTGGGCTCCAGCCCTGCAGTCATGTAATCTAATTCACCTTTTCTGAGAATACATGTAACCATTGTTTTCAGGCTGACATGTACAGCTTAGGGGTTGTGTTTTTTGAGCTTTGGCACCCTTTTGGGACAGCCATGGAGAGACATAGTATTCTGTCTGATTTGAAACAGAAAGGACAGCTTCCTTCCTCATGGGTTACTCAATTTCCAGAGCAAGCATCCTTGTTGCAACGCTTGATGTCTCCAAGTCCATCTGATCGTCCATCTGCTACAGATCTTCTAAAGCATGCATTTCCCCCAAGAATGGAGTCTGAGTTGTTAGACAGTGAGCAATCTATTTGTTGTATTCAGTATTCTTTTACTTAATTTGTATGTGCTCCAAATTAGATTACCTGCACAGTATTTTCAGTTTTGCTGTAACTAGGCTACTGAGTCTCATCAAATGGATGAATGGAAAGGGTTTCTTTCCCCTTAAATTCTTCACTGAGTCTTGAGCTAATGTTACACGACACCCAAGTTGACTACAGTGCTGAATTCAATATTGTTGTACAAGTAGTTGGGGGAATTGATTATAATTATTTTTTTTTCTGAAATTCCTATGTGAATCCAAAGACCAATGACCATGGTGTCTCAAGGATAGAAATTGTTGATATATTGTGTTTTACTGCATTTTGGCCTGTACTATTGATAGATCTAGACATTTAGAGGACCCAGTTTTAGATCTATACAAACAAATCTTAGCATTGGCTAATTATTTTAGTTTCTAATAATGTTTTGGAAAAACAGCTTTTGTTACTGATCTTTTTGACTTGGTATGAGAAATTATGAATACTGAGATGGACATGTACCTCATGTTACTTTATCTTACGTGCAACTAAATTAGTTTCATATTGTTACACATGCAGCTAACAATTTCCATGCTGTCAATTTTCCCATATTTTGATATTTTTGCCTGAGGGTTTCTTGTCTCCTATTTGCAGACATTCTAAGAACAATGCAAACTTCCGAAGATAGAAGTGTGTATGATAAAGTTGTGAATTCTATCTTTGATGAAGAAATGTTGAGCATGAAAAGCCAGCATCAGAATGCTAGCCAATTGAGGATGGGTGCAGATGATACTTCTTCCATTCAATATGCAGATTTAGACACTGAGCTTCGTGATTATGTTATTGAGGCCACAAGGGAATTGTTCAAACAACATTGTGCAAAGCATTTGGAAATAATACCTATGCACTTATTGGATGATTGTCCACAGTTTTCTAGGTTGGTCTATTAACAATTTCTTTTGTTAAGTTTACTGGCTTGTGCCTAGCTGTCTGAGAAATTTTGTTTTGAATGAGAAGAAACACGGTCAAACTTTTGACTCATGGAGGCGATTTACTTGAACTTTGTCATGAGCTGCGGCTGCCTTTTATTAGCTGGGTTATTGCAAACCAGGTATTGGATATAGAACCATCTTTCTATTTTTATCGACTAATCTCTTCAATCTCCTACAAGTCAGATCACTGTGGACCTGTATGATTTTCATGCTTAAGATGGTGGAAAGGTTTAATTTCATGGAAAGATTTAATTTCAATTCTCTTTAAGAGTGATCTTCTCGTAATTGTCAATGATGATATGATGGATCTTATTAGTGGTAACCTTGGTTAAGGACACCCAAACATGCATACAATGGACACCAATGTCTCTAATAAAATCTTGGACACAATTTTAATATGAAGTTATGTTCAATGGCTTTTCATGCACTGCATGTAAATTTTTATTTGCAAGATCAAGTCCTTGCCTTTTAAATGGTTTGGCATCTTAACCTGCCTGCTTTTTTATCATCACTATTTTTGTTCTCTATGTTAATTGCAGTTTTCATAAAGTTGATTTCAGTAACAGAGCCATTCTTATTTTTTATTCCTTGTAGAAATCTTCATTCAAACGGTACGAGATATCATCTGTTTATAGGAGATCGATCGGTCATTCACCACCAAATCGCTATCTACAGGTAAAGATCACATAAACTGATCTAGTGGTCCATTCATCTGATTCTTAATTGGAAAATATGGCATTCATAACAAAATTATTTTGGTCAGTAGTAATCTTGTTTTTGACGATTGATGCCTTTATTTTTGCAATAGGGTGACTTTGACATTATTGGAGGTGCATCAGCACTGATGGAAGCAGAGGTTATCAAGGTCTTTGTTGTGATCTCTCCATGACATCTCTTTATTTTCTATGAACTAAGATGTTTTAGTAAATATTCAACTTGGTTTTAGAAAGTGACAGCAAAATTTTCTTAATAAAGCAGACAGGAGAGCATATGTAGACCTTGAAGGAAACATTTGTAGCCTAAACTCGTAAACTAAAATTCAATTACAAGAAATTTACTTAAGAAAATACTTTGGAGCATAAAAATAGTCTGCAAAGTTAATTGTGATAGCAATACGAAATTGTGAATGATAGATGAAACAAAAGAGACATTGAAGACACTCAAAAACTTGCTTTTATAGTTTTTGCTTAGCAAATGTGGTTAGACTTCATCTGGGATGCACAAATGTGTCAAACAGAAGAGATTTCAAGACCAAAACTCAAACTTAGTCTGCAAAAGTGATTAGTTATTACTACGGGAGAGAAAGAGAGAGAGAGAGAGAGGTTGTGTTTCACTTTTCTCATTTTTGGAAACGTGTTCTGTGGTTTCCTGCACTACATTTATATACTTTTCCAATTCTTGTAAATTTCCCAATGATGATGCTCTAAAATATAACCAGATTTCTGGAATATATTTTCTCATGATTATATCTGAAGTACATAAGGTGCTTAATGTGTTTAGTATGTCATCCATGGAAGGAAGTGAGCTGAGAGAGAAACTCTTCCTTTGTTCAATCAGTTGACTTGGCTGTGCAAAGAGAAATGGGAAGTTGGGGTAATACCATGTTATTTAAGAAAGTGGAAGTGTGATAGCAAGCTACTGCAAGGCTTGAGTGTATGTCTGGTTAATTTTCTGGAAATTGAATTTATCTTCCCCTTTAGAGTGAAAGGTTTGGAAAAATTGCAATTCAACATGGTTAGCAATAATCGTTTAGGCCTTGAGATTAGTCTAATGTGGCAGCAGAATGTGATTTGCAAATTGTTATTAACTGTAAATAGTTGGTTCATTTATGATCTATCCTTCTATGACTATCGTCTGCCTTTGGTGAAACTGTTGGAATGCATTATTATGGAATTAATATTTTTTTGCATCATTTTTCAGGTTATGATGGACATAGTAACTCGCTTCTTTGTCTCAGATTATTGTGATATTCATCTAAATCATGGGAACCTACTAGATGCTATTTGGTCTTGGGTAGGAATCAAGCCAGAGCATAGACGGAAAGTAGCAGAGGTCTGCTGTTGGAATATTTATGAGATGCATTATTAGCATATAAAGTATGAACTCACAGATGTTCTTTTCTCAATGAAGCTTCTTTCTTTGATGGGCTCCTTGCGTCCTCAATCCTCTGAGCGGAAGTTGAAATGGGGCGTAATAAGGCGTCAGCTTTTGCAGGTTTTAGCGATATTGTACAACAACTTACAACTTTACAGTTTTCTGTATCAGTTATTAAATTTGGCACAAAAATTCATCTTTATGGTCTTTGTGGGTGTTTCATGAAAATTGAATTATCACTTATTATTTTTGTTATCTATCTGTTCTCCACACAGTAAAGTTAATCCAGAATAGCCTTGTTCATTTAAGACAAGTTTCATTTCATATGTCATTATGCTCCATTATGTGGTTCCTAGGTTCATTTCAGGCCCAGGCTCAATAACCCATGCACTTGTGTTTTATACCATCTTGTGCATTGATATGAACTTTGGGAGAACCTTACCCCAAAAGCTAGCTCATGAAATTGGGGAGCTCAAAGCCTATATAAATCACACTTTGAAATCCCATACTTTCAATGTGGGATTTAAGTTCCATACCTTGTCTTGCAACTAGGATAATAACATGCATACTTTCATGTGTCAGCTAGTGTGCCATTTTTTTTCTCTTGTTAGTTTCTAATATTTTCAGGGACTTTTTATTATGCTACAATTATTTTTGTTGTTTGTCTTGTATGGATGTGCATGATTTACTTTTTTTTTCCCTTTAATATGCAGCGGATTATGTACCTAGCACTATCTTGTAATTTCATAGATGTAGGCTACTCTCCTTCTGTGATTAGTGAAGTTTGATTATGATCCAATTCACCGGGTTTTATTATTTCAAATCTCGCTTTGCTTGTGACATATACATTACAGTCATGCATATAGCTTTCATATCCTGTTTCTTGCCTTAAAAGGTTGATTTTGCATAAAGTTGTCTCTTGGATGAAATATCTATCATTTATAACTTTATATTGCATATTATGGCATTCATACGGATTTATCTGTTTTCTCAAATTTTCTTTTTCAGGAACTAAATTTAGCTGAAGCTGTTGTGAATAAGTTGCAGACTGTTGGTTTGAGGTTCTGTGGAGCTGCAGACCAGGCCCTTCCTCGATTAAGGGGGGCCCTTCCAGCTGGTACAGATTTCATTGCTTATGCTTCTAATGGGTGTATTTTGTTTTCCCCTTATACTTTGTTTTGGCATGATTGCAGATAAACCTACCCGGAAGGCCCTTGATGAGTTGTCAGACCTCTTTATCTATTTGAAAGTTTGGAAGATAGAAAACCATGTTTATATAAATCCGCTAATGCCACCGACTGAGAACTATCATAGAGATTTATTTTTTCAGGTAATCGCAATATATTATATCTATATGCCGCAAATTCCAAACCAAATGTTTATCTATATTAGTGAAATTTCTTTTCTAAATTGTAAAAGCTGGATAGCATACCTCAATTTCTTCTCATGTTCAATTTATTCTCTACCTGATAAACAGATTCATAAAGTTTTTTTTTTACTGATTTTTCTTTAACCACTTTGTTATTGTCTTGCTAGACATATTTAATGAAGGATAACAGTCCCGGATCACTCAGTGAAGGTGTTTTACTTGCTTTAGGTGGTCGCTATGACTATTTACTTCGTCAAATGTGGGACCGTGAATACGTATGTCATTCCCTAATTTCCTCACCTGCTTTCTCTAGTTACTGTAGTTCACTAGTATATTTTCCTAGAATTATCTTCTAACCTCATGCCATTTGTTTCTGTCCTATGAAAACTTATCAAGAATCATCTGACACATAAACTGTAAAGTGCCTGTGAAGAACATTTTGAATCCATGATATCAAGATTAGCACCTTATATTGTATATTTTGCAGGGAAAATCATGATCAGGTCCTTCTTCTGCTACATGAACATCATCATTGACTTCCTTTTTTATTTGCTATTGATTTTAAAATTTAAATCATATGCATCCAAAGATTTAAAACATCGTGATTACCTTCTGCAATAAATATTGGATGTTTTTGCCAGTACTCATCCAACCATAGGTCCTTATGCCTTGAATCCATGACGTTGGTTGAATGCTGCCTTCCAGTTAGAAATGAAATTGCATTGGACCCAAAACTTTAAACCAGAGCATTTGGTCCTGTATGCATGGTATTGTGATGCTTATATTTTTCCTTCCAAAAATGGTTTGCCAACACGAATTTGTTTCTCATAATCTCTAAGAAAAGAAATGGTTTACTATCAAGGTCTTTTAGCATGTAGCGCATAGTCAAAATTTTAAGGGACTAATGCATTTAGACAAGGCAGTAATAAAAGAGCTGATGAACAACCTTACCCCCCTTCAACAAAAAAAAAAAAAAAAAAAAAAGGAACAGCAAACCATCGCTGGCTGGTCCAGCAGGTAAATAAAATGTATCATGTGTTTGCTAGGAAGGTGAAGCTCTGGTGAGGTAAGAGCATCATATATAGGCTGGTGAAGTTGTTGATGTACGCTTTTCTGTAGATCAAAATCAGAGGTTTAAGGGCTTTGGAAATGTTGAGTTTGCCACACCTCAAGATGCACAGAATGCTCTTAAATTGAATGGTCAAGTTTTAAATGGCCGGGAAGTTAGACTTGATTTGGCTCGTGAAAGGGCTCCATATAGCGGCAAAGAGAACAACTCATACCAGAAGGGAGGGAGAGGACAGGGTCAAACAATTTTTGTTAGGGGATTTGATAAGTTCCTTGGTGAAACTGAGATTAGGAGTTCACTTGAAGAGCATTTTAAGGATTGTGGAGAAATTACAAGAGTATCTATCCCAACTGATTATGAAAGTGGAGCAATTAAAGGGATGGCATACTTGGAATTCACGGATTCTGAAGCTTTCAACAAAGCTTTAGAGCTTAGCGGTAGTCAACTTGGAGACCAGTACCTGACAGTTGAAGAAGCAAAACCAAGGGGTGGTGATAACCGTGAGGGTTGGGGAAGTG